>PVKU01008813.1:6725-69328 GCA_004027475.1 Anoura caudifer | reverse complement strand
TTAAAAAAAATTTTACTAAAAAAAAAGAAAACATAAACAAACAGGACTACATCAAACTAGAAAGCTTTTGCACAACAAAGAAAATCATCAATAAAATGAAAAGACAACCCACTGAATGGGAAAACATATTCACTTATACATCTGATAAGGGGTTAATATTCAAAAATTATAAAAAACTTTTAAAATTCAACACCAAAAAAATCCAAACAATCCAATTAAAAAATAGGCAAAGGACCTGAATAGACACTTTTCCAAAGAGGGTATCCAGATGGCCAATATACCTATGAAATGATGCTCAACATCACTAATCATCAGAGAAATGCAAATTAAAACCATAGTGAGATATTACCTCACACTAGTCAGAATGGCTATCATCAATAAATCAACAAACAAGTATTGGTGAGAATATGGAGAAAAGGGAGCCCTCGTGCACTGTTGGTGGGGATGCAGCTTGGTGCAGACACTGTGGAAAGCAATATGGAGTTACCCAGCAATTCCACTTCCGGGAATTTACCCAAAGAAACATGAAACACTAACTCAAAAGAATATGCACCCTTGTGTCCATTGCCACATTATTTACAATAGCCAAGATTTGGAAGCAGCCCAAGTGTCCATCAGTAAATGAGTCAATAAAATAGCTACGGTAGATTTACACAATGGAGTACTACTCAGCCATAAAAAAGAAAAAATTACCCTTTGTGACAGCATGAATGGACCTGGAGAATGTTATGCTAAGTGAAAGAAGCCAGAGAAAGACAAGTACTATATGATTTCTCTCATATTTGGAATCTAATGACCAAACTGAACTAAGAAGCAAAATAGAGAAAGACTCATAGAAAACTGAGAGCTTTTAACAGGGGTGATTGAGAGAGTGGAGTGATTGAGCAAAAAAGAGAAAAAAGAGAAAGAACTCATGGAAAAGAACACCAGTGTAGTGACTGCGGGGTAGGGGGATAAATGGTAATAGAGAAAGTACAATTAAAAATTATTAATTGGCCCTGGCTGGTATGGTGCAGTGGATTGAGCACCAACCTCCAAACCAATGGATGGCTGGTTTGATTCCCAGTCAGGGCACATGCCTGGGTTGTGGGCCACGTCCCAAATAGGGGGCACATGAGAGGCAACCACACATTGATGTTTCTCTCCCTCTCTTTCTCCCTCCCTTCCCCTCTCTCTAAAAATAAATTAATTAAAAATGTCATTACAATGTTTGGTAAGCAAAGACTCTTCAATAGGACACAAAAAGTGCTAGCCATAAGGGAAAAAATTATCAGCTGTACTGCATTAGAATTAAGAGCTTCTTCTCAAAAGATGGTATCATTAAGAGAGTAAAAAGGCAGGCCAGAGCCCCGGCCAGTGTGACTCGGTTGGAGCATTGTTCTGTAACTGAAAAGTTGTGGGTTTGAGTCCTGGTCAGGGTACATCCCTAGGTTGCGGGTTACATCCTGGTCCCTATGTGTACGATCCCGGCTTCATGTGCTTATGGAAGGAAACCAATAGATGTTTCTGTCCTTCACCGATGTTTCTCTCTCTCTCCTCTCCTCTCTCCCTTCCTTCCTTGCTAAAAGCAATGAAAAAATATCCTCCAGAGAGGGTAAAAAAAAACTTAAAAAAAACAAAAGGCAGGCCATAGAACAAGAGAAGAAATGTGATAATGTGGAGCAATCTCCAAGATATGTTGGTAAGTGATAAAATGACAACAAACTCTCAGCTACCAACAATTGAATCTAAAAATTAAAAACAAAAACAAACTAAGCAAAAAATCGGAACAGAAACAGAATCATAGGTATGGGGATCATTTGGAGGGTTATCAGGTCGGAGGGTGAAGGAAGAGAATGGGGGAAATGGTACGGGGATCAAGTAGCATAATTGGTAGGAACAAAATAGACAGGGGGTGTTAAGAATACTATAGGAAAGGGAGGAGCCAAAGAACTTACACACATGACCCATGGACATGAACTAAGAGGGGGGATTGCTGGAAGAGGGGGTACCAGGCAGAGGGGAGCAAATGGAAAAAAATTGGGACAACATAGTCAATAAAATATACTTTAAAAAAGAAGATGTGTTGGTAAATGACAGTGGTATTGGAGAACAACATAACTAGAATAAATAGATACGTAAGGGACTGCCACTAGAAACCACATAATGACGTCTCCTCTGCAATTCCAGCTTCTTCAATATCATGGCTCAATACCTCCAAAGTAAAAAAACCTACAAATGACTTTCTGAGGGAAAATTTGCATCTTATTTTTAAGTGAGTATTAATTGAAACATGCAGTCTGAAAACCTAACCTGATGATGTTGACTTTAGAATATGCAAGATGGCCACTTCTGTCTGTGTGCTAAGTAAATGATTCAGATCTGGGGAGATGAATCATTCAGATCTCCCTTAATCACACAGAGCTCCCTTAATACAACCCAGCATGCTTAATCCAGAAGGTAATGCTCCCCATGACTTTCTTGCCCTACATTTTCTACAATACTGTTCAGGATATAGTTTTTTAAATCTTCACCCAAGCACGTCACATGCTTATTGATTTTAAAGAGAGAGGAAGGAGGGGAGAGAGAAAGAGAGAGAGAAATACATTTATGTGAGAGAGAAACATCAATCAGTTGCCACTTGCACGCACCCCAACCAGAGATCGAATCCACAACAGAGGCATGTGCCCCAATTGGGACTCAAACTTGTGACCTTTCAGTTTATAAGACAATGATCCAACAAACTGAGCCACACCAGTCAGAGCTGGATATTTTTATCTTGTTAATTATTTAAATGGTAGGAAAAAAGAGAGAATGAATTACCATGATTAAGTAAGTAGGGTGTTTGGAGCTCAAAAATTGAGACTGTTATTCATTAATACGTTGTGGCTAAGTATTCTGCGAAATCTAGCCAACCCTGCAAAAAAGCAGAGCTGAAAGTTGCAGGAACCAAACTTGTAATTTATATATATTCAGTTAAAAGAAAAGTATTATCTAGATGCCCCAGTGCCTCCAGCTTAGACAATTCCAGAAACAAATTGATTTCTCCTCAAAATTCTAGAAAAATCTTACCAGTGGGCAAATGCAGGTACTTCTTCCTGAAAATGAAAGTCAAATGAAGAACACTCTTCTAGCGCAAAGAACTTCTGGAATTTCCAAAGCTCGACTAGACTCTGACAATCAGTGTGAGAGGGTGGGGCTCTGATCAGGAAATGAGACACACTGTTTTCCGTATCATGGCTGCATGCAGAGCTCAGCAGAGAGCACAGACCCAGAAGTGACGTACCTAGGCTTGTATCTGGACTGGTCAATTTCCACATTGCAAAGAAAGGGATTTAGACTAGACAATCTCTAAGATCATATTAGTGTATGGTGATGTGCTCTTTTTTTCATTTAGGGTCTCATTTTTTCTTCTAGGATTCTATTTAGTACATTCATTCATTCAAATATGTGTAAGGGTTCACCACCCTGGAGGATGGATAAAAGGTGTAATTCTTGCTCATGGTGCAGAACAAATTGCCCACCTACTGTTCATAGGGAGAGGCCCCTCCACCTGCCAGGATGTGAGCACCTTTGGACCTGCAAGCTGGGTTGTGGGAAAGGGGGAGGTAAGATTCTAACCTCTCCCCTCTCTCTCCCACAGAGTAGCCTGTGTGACTTGTTAATCATCAAATTCATTCACATCCTGTCCCAGGAAGTGGCCCTAGCCCTGTATTTGACAAACTGCTGTATGTGTAACCCACT
Source organism: Anoura caudifer (assembly GCA_004027475.1). Lineage (NCBI taxonomy): Eukaryota > Metazoa > Chordata > Mammalia > Chiroptera > Phyllostomidae > Anoura > Anoura caudifer. The sequence continues at coordinate 65,605 of PVKU01008813.1, read as the reverse complement.
ACTGAACCCCAGACAAATACCCGATTGTGTTGCTGCTGAATATTACAAAGAAACAATTCTCTAAACATAGACCCTTCTGGTACTTCACCTACCCCAATCTTATTATTCTGGATCCAACGTGTTGCCACAATTGGACTCTCACAATGCATGAGCAAATATCTTTGTAGGTGTCAACTTGCTCCTGTCAGAGATGAGGGCACTGGAACATCTCAATGAAGGGGTATGGGATCCACCTTTAGGGCTATTTTGATCCTCAGTAGTGAAGACCTTCTCCTCCCCTTCACTTGCCCCTGTCTTATACCAACTTTTCAATTTCACTCAAGGACCCTGCCGCCTGGGCATGACTTTGGGCTGGTCGACTCCAATGGCAGCAATGATTCTTACACTCTCGGCCATATGTGTTTCCCCATGGAGTATTATCATTTTTAGTGAACACACGCCTTCACCTGCCTTCCTTCTAGCAATGTAACCATGTATATGGGGCATTAATAAAAGACTTCCAAATATTCAAAACAATCTCATCCATTGAGTGTATTGCACTACACTGAGTAGGATGGGAACATCAAAACCAGGGAGACCCTGTTACTCAGGAGAACTGCTGGTTGGGTCAAGGCGGGGAGGGCATTACTAAGTCCAGGGAAATATTTCCACTGTCAGGGTCCTTCAGTTAGAAAGGACTTTGTACAACCTGTCTTGGACAGTTGCTGAGATCATTCATGGCACTACTTCAGCTTTGGAGGCACAGGAGACAAGCCTCAGTTCCTGGGCCCAAGTAGTGCTGGTTACCTGCATAGCCCTCGACTCCCTGATGCCAGCCAAGGTGCAGTCTGTGTGATTGCAGACAATTTGTGTTGCACCTGGATCAATGAGACTGGCAAAGTGAAAAGCCCACCACCAGGCTTAGGTAGAAAGGCTCCTGGATCTCTAAAGTTGACCCAGATGGACTATCGAACATCTTTTTCTGACATGGCCATCAGGGGCTTGTGGTTATATTCAATCCGCCAGGCAAGTCTAATCATCCTACTGGGAGCAATACTGATTATCACTAATTACCTGGTTCTTGACACAGTCCTTCAATGTCTGAACCATTCAGGTTGGTGATGGGGTAGCCTATGTTTTTCTCTTGAGCTCTAAAGAAATCAAAAGATGATGTTGAGAGTCTGGCTCCAGGCCAAAACCCTATGTGTGACCTTTCAGGCCCAGCCATAGGCAATTACAGGGGCTTTACCTGGCCATCCTCATAGGTAAGCTGCCCTCAACACACCAGATATACAAGTTAAATTAACTTGTTAAGTTGTATAGCATATTAAATTGGCCAGGACCTCCAAAACAGTCTAGAATAATAGCATCAATAACAGAAAACTTTGAGTTTAATGAGAATACTTACAAAATTTCCCTAATAAGTATTACTTTTGATTTAGGTTTTTGGTAGATATTTTTATCAAGCTGCAGCCTCTTCCTTCCATCTTAGCTCCATAGCATGTTTTTAAAATCAGGAAAGGGTGTTAAATTATTTTTTAAAAAATCAGAATCTTTTAAGATGATTATAGGATTTCATAAAAGTAATTGAGCTCAGTTTCTTATAGGTAAATGGTTTGCATTGTGCTTGTGGAGTCAGGGCTATGTACACCTCAGCAAACTACCCGGGAAATGTCCTTTTCTATGTTCAGTTACTGCTTTAGTAGCATAAGTTTTCTTGTGTATAAATTGACTGTACATTTATATTTGTCATTTATTATTGTGCATGAATTCTCGCTACAAGTTTTTTAAGCTTTATTTCCTTTAGCATCCTTATTTTTCCAATTCTGTTGTTCTCCTTTGCTTTATTGCAAGAGAGAAAGTGTATGTGTCTTTTTAAATCCTTGGATATTCAAAAATATCTATTTTATTTCTACTGTTGGTCTCTGTTTGGTTAGTAGGTTGGTCTATTTGGTATATTTGGTTTTCAAGTGTACCAAAATGCTTTATCTTTATAAAATCATACCTTTCTATATTACTTTGTTGATTTCTCTTCTTTTAGGCCTCAATAAATTTTTCCCACACAGAGATAAGAAATTCAATATGTTTGTTTTACTTGTTTTCTATTTTAAATTTAAATATCTGATCTAAAGAATTAATTTTGCTGTACAACTTGCGCGTAGGTCCAAGAAGTTGACCAGTTGTCCCAGCTCGTCTTACTGAACATTCCCAAACTCACTGCTGATTTGTGATACTGCTTTGCCCATATCACACTTTTGCATATTTTAGGGACTGTTTCTGGGCTCTCTACTCTGTTCCACTTTTCTGTTCATATAGCTCTTCTCTTAACAACTGTATATCCTAATTATTAAAAATATATAGTTTATCTGGTCAAGAGAGAGTGTAAGTTTTCATTTTTTTCCCTGCATTCTTTTCCCCCTGTTTAGATAGCCAGCTTGAGCTGTTTCGCCGGGTAAGTTGGAGTGCTGACAGGAGGCCTCATGACATTCTGCTCTTCTTAAGGGTGGTGACAATGTTTCTGGGAGGTGGAGGGAAAAGGAAGAGGCAGACAAATGAAAGAAAATGTGAGATGGGCCTTAAAATTTTTCTCTGTTCTTCATTGCTTATTAAGACCCTGAAGGAGAAGAGCGTTTCTGGGTCAAATCTGCATCTCTACGATTCGATCTGTTTGGTTTGTGAAACTGCAGGTCTAGGCCTTACTTCCCATCTGCTAGATGTGTCTTGTCTTCAATAACATGGTACTTCAAGAACATTTAGGAAATAATTTGAGATCGTTTAGTTATAGACCACCTCTCAGGAGGGCATGAGGGACAAGAGAACAGGTAACTAAAAGGGACCAAAAGTTCCCCCAAAGCTAAGATTAGGGGCTCCCTGGTATTAGAAACCTGGCAAAGGAGAGCCAGGTTTCACGAGCCAGGTTTCATTTATCAACAGGCCAGTGCCGCACCAGGTTGCATCCAAGGCCACCAGGGACAAGGTCAAAATTTTCATGATTCTGCTGCAGTGGGAGCTTCTCAAGAGCAAGCTCACAGACAATGGGGCCCATCACCAGTGACACCTGAACTGGGAATATTTCTTTGCACAAAAAGGGTGGAAAGCGTCAAGCCAAGGGGAAGGGAAACTGAAGGAAGTCATCACTAAGGGAAAGCAAATGAACCCAAAGCAAAATTGGCCCAAGAGACCTGAGAATTAAAGAGGAAACATATTAGAAGTGTAAGCTGATAGGGGTATATGAAGGCCTAAAAAGGTTTGTTATTAACCAAAAAATACAAGTCAAATCAGGCAACAAAATACAGAAATTAGATGAAGATGCCTAACAATGCATTTCAGAAGAGTAGAAAGAATAAAAGTTTAAGTGCCTCCTATGTAAGGAGAGGAGGTTACTCCTCCCTGAAATTATCTCATGAATAACTTTTAGAAATTTTAAGTGACATCCCATATATTTAAGGCATATTTCTTCAAATAGAGCAAGTTCTCCATTTGTTCCAAAATAGTCTTCTCAGAGCTCTTTTCTAAAGCATCTCAGCTCCAGCTCAGCTTTGGGTTCCTGATAACATCATGCTGTTCCACTCAGCTTTTTCTCATTTGTTCCTCATTATCTGTTGTCTCTGCTGAGAATATGCTTTCCATGTGATTCTCCAAAGTGTGAATCCACACGACACTGTCCACTTCCTCCAGGAAGCTCACCCTGACTACTACAGCCTAGGATATCTCTTTTGTCCAAGTTCTTCTTACACATTCAGTCAGGACTCCACCACTGCTCTCCATTTGCCAACAGCCTGTTTCCAAAAGTTGTTTGATGAGAATGCAAAATGCCTCTTTCTGTTGTTCCCTAGGCTAGCTTTTTAACCCCTCATTCCTGACATGTAAGGCTAATTATCCCATAAGGCTGGCCCACAGGTGGCGTTGGCACCATACCAAAAAAACTGACTACTCTCAACTCAACTTCTTTCTGAGCTGAGCCAGGACGAAGCCAGGAGACAGGATAATTGATGTACAAAGTAAACTCATGACTTTACAAACCAGCCTGTTTTCTAGGGGCAAGAATATGTAAGACCCTGGGTTTGGAGAATAAAAGAAGTGAAAAAAAAAAATCTAAAAGTTAAGATGTGGTTCATGTCACACTTACAACTTGCGCATTCTTTACTACTTCTGTAATATTTCAATTAAAATTTACATTAAAAAAAAACAGTATGGCTCATTTCAGTCTCCCGGTTAGCCTTGCTAGATGTTTTCATAAAGGTAGAGAAAAGGATACTATCAGAGAAAAGAAACCTACACATTGAAAAGACTCCAAAAGTTAAGAAACTGATGAAGAAATCCAAAGACTATGGAAATTTAAGTGGAGGGTAGAAATTCCTCATGCTGTTTCAACTAAATTTATTTTTGACTGAAAAATCATGTCACACCATTCTTTTTATTTGTTTATTTCATATAATTTTTTAATATTTTAACTCTGAAGGAAGAACGTACCCTGAAAGAGATCTAGGTGAGCATTCAAGATTTATTTATTGGTGCCATTCCCTTACCTTTACCCTGGTGTTTCACCATGCACTTCTTGATAGTCATGCTTGACAGAATAGAAGTTCAGTAACTGTTTTTGGTATTTTTGCTCTGGGAAGGAAAGCTGAAGTTTGTTGAAAAAGCCAGGGCCCATTTATGTAATTTAGGTGAGTTGCTAAATTCCCTTCATTGTCAAGTAATTAAAACAGAGTTTGGCCCTGGCTGGTGTAGCTCAATGGATTGAGCGTGGGCCTGCGAACCAAAGGATTGAGGTTCGATTCCCAGTCAGGGCACGTGCCTGGATTGCAGGCTAGTTACTGGCAAGGGACGCACGAGAGGCAACTATACATTGATATTTATCTCCCTCTCTCCTTCCCTTCCCCTCTAAAGATAAATAAATAAAATGTATTAAAAAACAGAGTTTGTCATGAGTGTCTTTATTCTGCTCCAAATTGCTTGCATTTATTAACCAAATATGCCAGTTCAGAATATATTTCAAAATGGCCTTGGTTAACTTAGAAAAAAATAATCTGCCATTTGCGTATGAGTCCTTTTGGCTCCAGTACACACTTCTTTTCGGGCCCCTCACCAGTAAAGACAGAGCCTCTCTCACTTCCCCTGGACCGCAGACCCCAGCGTCTGCCTACCCCACCATGGATATTTCAGCCGAATCAGACACTCACTATGCCTGACTCGGAACCCTGCCTAGATTCCGACCCTTCTCCAACCCACAAGAAACAATTAAGTCTTAATAACCTCACTCGAACTTTTTGATCATTAAAGTTTTTTTTCTGATTATAAAGTATTACATACCTCAGACAATTTTAAAATGCCAAAAATAAGAAGAAGAAATATAAAATTTGGCCTCAACTCCTTTATCCAAAGGCATTGTCTTTGGGTATATGTGTATTTGTAAGAACTAATGCATCTCGATGTCAACTTTCTCCCGCATTTTACCCCAGCCTCCTTCACCACTACCTCCTTTAAAGATTAATCCTGAGTAGGGTCCATTCTGCCAGCTTCTTTCTCTCCTCATCTGCTTTGGCCCCATCTGCTTGAGTGGATCAAACAGGATGTTTTAATAGAATTTTCAAATGTTGATTCACTGGCCTGTGATGAGTTTATTAAACGTTTATTCCACGTGTAGTGGAATTCAGTCTGGCAATGACCACAGACATAAAATACCTGTGGTTTTTGTATATCATCCTCCCACTGGGTAATAGGATATCTAATTTCATGGGGTCAGGAATTTGTTATTGGCCTGGACAACAGAAAAATGTCTGGAAAATGTCTCCAATACTTGGAAACTAAATAACATACCTCTAAACAACCCATGGGTAAAAAAAGAAATTGAAAGGTAGTTAGGAAGTATCCTGAATTGAATTGAATTAAAAGCAAAACATAAAAATTGGGGGATGTCACTAAAGCAGTATGTAGGGAAAATTTTACAGCACTAAATGCCTAAAAGAAACAGGAATGAGGAGGAACAGGGAGGCAGGAGCCTCGGGGCATCAGGTATACTTTGGAGGTAGTGGATATGTTCATTATCTTGGTGGTTTCACAGGTGTATATACATATGCCTTATCAAATTATATACTTCACGTGCCATGTGTTGTTTATTAATTATATCTCAGTAAAGCTGTTTTAAACAGACATGTGGCTAGTGGTTACATTATTGGACGGTGCAACTTGAAAGCAATTACTAAAAGGAAACTAAAAGAAATGTATAATTAACGAGCGAGTGAAAGGGTGAGATAGACTTTTAAAAAATTACTTCAAATTGCTTAATTCATTGAAAGGAAGTCAAGAAAGTGGAGAAAAGTAAACTGGTGCCACAAGTAAAAAAAAAAAAGAACTAGAAAGACATAAGATTCAAACCCAATTATATCAATAATTACATTAAACAAAAGTGAATAAAATAGCCTTATTGTTAAAGACCAGACTGGATTTTATTTTATTTTTTCAAAACCAGCTGTACACAGCTTGTCACAGATACTCTTCAAGTGTAAGAACAGCTGACACACTGAAAATATAATGTGAGGAACGACATACCAACTGATATCATTATACTAATATCAAACAAAGTAGACATAAAGCAAAAGTGATCAGAACGAAACAAGAAAGAGACAATCCACAACCGTGGAATGAGATATTTATGCACCTCGCTCAGTGGCTGGCAAGCAGTAGAGCTGTAGGGGATTTCACTAACATGATCAACAGCGTATCCTAAATAACAAAACGGGTTAATCGAGGAACAGAAGGATAAGCGTTTTATATACAAATATGGAATTAAATATCAAAATAAACACCTTTAAATGTTCAAAGTGGTGCCACAGGAGAAGGACTGGGAGGTGGGGGTGCCCCCCTGGTAAGAAACGTCCACACCTGTGTCCCACAAGGACAGCCACCAACTTCCGGTCAGTCGTTAATGATCCATTGTTTTCACACTTCCTCATTTTCCCAGATTGAAAAAGCATCTGTGCAGTGAGACTCAGATATAAAAAGAATTCCTTAATGCCATCCTAAAAAGAACTCATCACTAACCAAGACTCATTCCAGAACATTCCCTAAAGAGTCTGGGCTGCTTCTGCACAGTTTGTTCCATGCTATTTATAATAATGGCCAAACTTAAATCCTTATTTGAAACATGTAGTCTTTCTAGATGCTTAAAAGTTACACAACATATGTTAAAAAGTAGAGAGTTAGAATAATACCCTTTAAGTATTTTTATCTGTTAATTCATAGGAATGGTTGTGTTTTGGGAATGGAATTGTTAAACTTGATGTGATTGAGGAGGGGGAGGGAAGGAAGTACAGAGAGAAGGGTTCTGTGCCCATGAGTCTTTAGATAAGTTCAGACTGTTTAAGCATTGTTATATATGTGCATTTTCATTAATACTGCCACATATTCAAGGATAAACAAGTTGTAAAGCCCAAGGTATATTAAAAGTAGAGGTAGTAAACTAATCCTTTTACAAATACCCTGTTGTTAGTCTTCTGGGAGTGTCTTCGTTAACCCACCTTTGGGAGCTAGCTGTAGTTCTATAGTTCATCACCAGAAGGTAGAGGAGGGAGAAGAGGAAAGGAGAAGGGAAGGGCTCTTTGCTAGTATCTCCATTTCTAGAAGCCGATTTTAGGTTAGAGCCATAGGTCTATACATGCATTTTTGTGAGGTATCTGTGTTTATTGTGGACAAGGTTCATTCTTTATTTACTTTTGAGTTCTCCTGAAGTGACAATGTTATGATAAAAAAAAAAGTAGAGCTAGTGTATTAATGAATTTGTAAATATCTTTTTGTTATAAATAATAGAAAAGAGGCATCTCGGACATGGAATTGTTAAACCATCTCTGGGAAACAGACATCAGGACTTGTTCAGTAAGCTGGGCACGAGGAAGGATAGCGGGAGGGGTGTGTTCACATTGCATTGTGGAGATAACTGTTGATGTGTGTACTTTTTTGGCTGTACTATAGGAATACATTAAGTATATCAGTGGCAAACTGCTAGTAATTTAAAAGCATGGATCAAAATGAATTCTCTTAGAAGCATAATGCTTTGTGCACTCTGTTGTTTTGTATCTTGTTTTTAACTGAGCATTAGGGAATTCAGTATTTTCATTGTAACTTGGCCAACGTCATAATCTAGAGGCTTCTTGCTCTTTCTGTCCTTTATGAAATTTTGGTCACCAAGAAAGGCAAGATTACATTTTTTTTCTTCCAGACTGAGGTGGTATAGTGCATTCTTGGTTATCAAAATAATCACATAAATTTAGGCCTTTGCAATAGTAAATATTCCTGATGTCTGAGAAAGCGTGATTCATAACTGTATGATCTTAATTACATAAAAATGGGAGCTTCGTTGTGTAAATACGCACAGGGGACCTAGAAGGACATGTCACACTGTAAACTGCTTGTGATTGTGGATGACTTTGTTCTTTGTTTCTTGTGTTTCTCAGTTCCTATCCTATGGACATATTAACTTTTTAAAATAAATGTTAGCCCTGGCTGGTGTGGCTCAGTGGATTGAGCGCTGGCCTGCAAATTGAAAGGTTGCAGGTTCGATTCCCATTCAGAGCCTATGCCTGTGTTGCAGGCTAGGTCCCCAGTTGGAGGCATGTGTGAGAGGCAACCATGTATCTCTCACACACACTGATGTTTCTCTCCCTCTTTGTCTCCCTCCCTTCCCCTCTTTCTAAAAAAAAGTAGATAAATAAAATCTGTAAAACTAAATGTTTGTTTAAAACCTAAAAAAAAAGTGTTTGGGCTTGTACAGCTGAGTCATGAACTAAGTACTTCAGGTGCTGTCTCTCAACAGCGTGGCCTTCGGTATGAATGGCACCAAGTGGTCCATTTCAGTCATTCCTGGATGACTGACAATGTTTATCATATTCCCTACTCACTTATTCTTTTATTTGTCTAATGTTTATCTGATTCACTTCCTTTACTCAAGTAAAAATTTAATAAGTAAATGTTGTTAAAAAGAAAAGTTTATTTGCTACCATAAATGGAAAAGCATTACATTTGCTACAAAAAAAGGAGTTGTAAAATAAATAAATAAATAAATGTAACACTATTACAAAATTTAAGCTAGATACTATTGCCTACCCTCTCCTTTGCCAAAAACGGAAGTTAGGATGTTTTGAAATACAGTAAAGATATATTAGCATTGGCTGTGAATTCCCCCCCCCCACCCCTACTGGTGTAAGAAAATTATAAAGAGGAAAATTTTACACTGTATTATATACATCATTGTCTAATGCATAATGTCTGTGTACTTCCTAGTATCACTGGTGGGCTTTCTTCTGCTGTGGGGCCCCACACTATAGGGGAACACAGCATTAGCTCATAGCACAAGTATCAAGAACTTGGCTGAATACTGCCCTCCTTCACCCAGGCACCCGCAGGTAACAACAGTAGACTAATAACCAAGGAGAAGGTGGGTAGACCCCAATTTGCCCCAGCTTTAATCTGGTGTCTGGAATGAGCACAGCAGTGGTGCCCACCACTTCCTCTAACCTCCTCTAGAAATTCTGGGTTCACCTCAATGTTCCCTAGGAGCGAGGGGCCAATTGTGCTTGGGCTGCCCAGGCCCAACCCCACACAGTCTGAAAGCGGATGTAGCCCAAGGGCTGCTCCTAGAAGGAAGTTAGACATGGTGCTGAGTTGAAAGCCAATGTCAGCACCTCTGGCTTGGCTCTTCCCCTACTGACACCCTGACCTGCAGGGTGTCCCTCTGAGGAAGGATCTAAAGTTGCTGAGCAACCACCAGAGTCAGGCTTCCAGAAGCAGGTGACTGGGGAAAGCGGTCTAGCCCTTTACTATCTGGAAAGCAGCTGGGTGTGGTGGGCTGGCTTGGACACTGGGATCAGACAGATCCGGAGACAAATCTTGGCTCTAACTTTTGCTGGGTGCCTTCATTTGCTTCACCGGAAAACAGAGATAATAATGACTGCATGATAAGGTTGCTGCCGGAAGTAAGGCAATATCCATGGTGCTGGCACATGTTACCTTACAGAAGGCAGATGCTCCATCAGCGCTAATTCCCTTGCCCACTGGCAGCCATTCCTTCAGGCAGCCGTTAACCACCTTCTCCCTGAAGCTGCTGGGGTGGGGAGGGCAGGCTGGAAGCTCGGTGTGGATAGCCAGGCACAGCTCACACCAGACGCGGTATGAAAGGGAAGACAATACCCAGAGTGTCTGACTCACCCTCTTGTAAAGTTTTGCTCAGGCCGCTGCCTCTCCCTCCCAGGAGCCCCTGTTTCCAGGGATTGCTGTAAGCGTAGGTTCCTGTTGGACATTTGTTTCTTACTGACTGGCATGGGGAGTTGTCACTTGTTAATTACCTCAGTTTGTTCTTTGCAAAATACTCCCACAAAGGCCCCACCCACATATACAAAAATAAAATTAAAAGCAGTGGTTTTATCACTGTATGTATCTTAAACACTGGTTAAAAAGTGAGAGCTTCTCCTGGGGCCTCTTCAGTGCTGCCTTGAGAGCTCACTGCTGTTAACATTTGTATTCTTTTCATCTCTTTTCTGTGCTTTCAAAGCCATAATGTTTCTCGCTCTGCCACTTACCAGCTGTGTGACATGGGGCAAGTTACATAAAAACTCAGTGCTTCCTCTATTCATATTATTCATAGATGGAAATATTAATAATTCCTGCATTTTAAGGAAATCTGAAAATCAGTAATAAGTTAATAACAGAATGAGTTAATACATGCAAAATCTTTAGAACAGGTTCTGGCATGCAGAGTAAATACAGAATAAAGAACAAATAGTAGTATAGCACCTATGCACATATATCACAGAAAAGAATGGACTCTCAGTGTACATTTCTTTCATTCACAAAAGCAGGACCAGTGTGCCCTGTGCCCCTATCAGTCAACGTGTTGTCTCTCAGCTCCAAATCTCTTCTTTATCCTGCTTGGTGATACTGGAGCCGCATAGTAGAAAAATGTCTCCTTGGCCAGCTGGCACGATTTCAGGCTTTGTTAGCAGCAGGCGCTGGAGGGGCAGCACCAGGCAGAGCAGATGCCTGGGCTTTGCTTCCTGGTTCAGGGTGCTCTCCACTCCCCTTTTCAGGCACAGCTGTCAGTGGCTTGCAGAAGACTCAGTGGTGCTCGCCCTCCAGAGAACTGTGTTGCATGTCAGGGCACCCTCCTGCCCCCCAGCTCCCACTTGCTGACTGCAGACCTACTCTGGCTCATGACACCTCAATGGACGTCCCCACCATCAGTGGGCACAGCCACACCTTCTTCAACCAGCTCTGATTCCCCAGTAAGGTGGGTGAGGAGGAGTCTTCCACATTTCTTTCTTAATTGGTACTCTTCCTCACCCTAGAGGGATTTTGCTTTTAGTAGTTAACCTTCTTTTACTAGTTCATAATTCTTCCTTTAAAATTTTCCCTTTTAAGTGGCAGGTGTGCTTCCCATCTCTAACTGGACTTTACATATTGTATATACAAAGAAAGTGAGCTGCAAACCATATGTTTATGTGATTTACTTATCAAGATATAATAGGCATCTTTCCATGTCTCTAAATGCAGTCCTAATTCAACGCCTAGTATATTATTATAAAGCTTGTAAATTTTATTTAATCATTCCCCTATTTAAGGAAATAGTGGTTTCTTATTTTGGGCTAGTACACATCCTGCAGTACTGAACTTGTGTTTTTGTAAAGATGACTATAACCGAAGAAAAAAATTCTAGGAGAATAACTGATAAGGAACTCAAAAGTTGGAAAATTTTAGTTTAGGTAACAGCTAATAAGCTTGGTCATCAATGCAAGTAAAAGCTGTTGTTCCAGGAACTGGAGGTATGACCCACCTTGACTCCAGGAGACCAGAAGCAGCTCCACCTTTGTGCCTCAGGAGGACTGCAAGCAATCATGGTGGTATCTGAGCCACTGGCTCCAGGGTGAGATGCCCACCACCCAGGACACAGATACCACCCAGGACACAGATGAAAGAATGCTGCAGCTTTCATCTGATTAACTTTTTCCTTGAATTCCAAACCCCTTACCTACACTTTTCTTCTCCTTATGGAAAGGGTCAGTTTAAAATGGAAATTAAGATGGACTCTCAGTGTACATAATCCACTGTCTTCTCAGATCACTGGCTGTCTGAGTGAAGTGCCCATAAAGATTCAATCTCTGTCCATGTTTATTGGTTCTGGTAGTGGCGGGCAGTACCAATGTCCGCTTTTCCGGTGTCATACTGAATTGCTCTGTTATAAGGTTGTACTTTTTGTTTTTGAGAGATGTGAATTGCTTTCCCTAAAAGGCGGCACAATTTATATGACCAATAATATTTAAAAGTGCCCACTTCCTCACACCCCTGCCAATCTCTTTTTCTTTAACTTTTATTAATCAGAGGGATAGTATCTCATTGTTTTAATTTGTTTTGTGCAATTACTAAGATTAAACATCTTTTCATAATTTCATTTTCCATTTTTATTTCTTCTTTTGTGAAATCTCTGAAGGGATTCAAAACACTGGAGTTGGTAATTTCCTCTGTGGAAGGAGCTGGAGGTTTGGGGGATAGGAGTCGGTGTGAAATTTACTTTTCCCTGTGTATCCTTTTGTACTATTTTAATTTTTTACCACCTACTTGTGTTATATTTCCAAATCAAATAGAAAAATTTAAAAGATGTTTACAATGGTATGAGGAAGATATACACACATACACACGAAACAAAAGTATGAACACAGAGATGTAGATTACAGCATAGGGAATAGAGTCAATAATATCACAATAATTATGTGGGGGCCAGGTGGGTACTTGAAACATTGAGGGGACCACTTTGTAAATAAAGTACATGATTTTTTTAACCACTATGATGTACATCTGAAACTAATATAGAATAATATTGAATGTAAACTACAATTGAAAAATTAAAAATAAAGTACAAAAAGTGTGAACAATAAGATGGTAAAAGAGTGATAAGTTCAGAATTCTAAATTCCATGGCTCCAAAATAAAAATGTGGGGTTGGAAAGGGACCAGGTTTACTTCTGGAGTCAGGGCCCGGAAATCTCAGGTAGCGCGGCTGCGAGGTGAACGGAGATGCAAGCCTCTGGAAGGGACTGTTAAACACTGCCCCACCTGCCCGTGAGTGGGTGAGACATCTGAGCAAAGGTGGACCTGGGAAGGGAGGTGGTAGAGTCTGTTTGGTGCCCCAACATGCGTTCTCTTCCTGCCGCTGAATTAGTTTCATTTTCCTTTCCAGAAACTATAATCCCCTTACTAAACACAAAGAACAAAAAAAAGGTGTGGGGGGGCGGCAGGGTCTGGTTGAAGGGTTTGTCACATGCAAGGATCCCAAACTCAAAGCATCAACAACATCAAGGGCCTGAGGAGCTTAAAGCAGCCCAGGTCTTCTACCAAAGGCTGTGCTTTCAATTCCTGGCAGAATGAGTCACTTTTCTCATAAGTAACAGAGCTTCCTCCTTTAATATTTTATCACAGTCTTTAATCTGGCCAAGCCCATTTCTCATGCACTTGAAATTGTTGATGAAGTTGGCTTGTCCTTGACACTGTAAGGGTGATAACTCAAGTGGAAAGGCCAGGTTTCCACCACCAGGACTTGGGATGGGGTGCAAATTACTGCATGTAGCCACCCCCACCCCACTGTCCCTCAGGAAATATATTCATTAGAGCACTGTGGTGCAGACAGGAAGCACAGACCTCTGGACTTGGGTGGAGATAAGCCAAATAAGGTTCAAGTTTGGTCTTTCCCACTTCTAGCAGTGTGAAATTATTTATTACTTATCTTCTCTGAGTCTTGATTTTCTGATCTATAAAATGGGACAGTAACACCTCCCTGTCACTCTCACAGAGTCACCATTTTCAGCACCAGCAAGCAGCTAGACCCAAAGGCTGGAGTTGCTAATTTGGCAGCAGCATGACACCCCTAGCCCAGACTGGCTCGCTGGCCAGAGCTGGGGATTCAGGAAGGCATGAGTGTGCAGGGGGACGAGGGGACTCTTTCAAAAGATGCAATAAGCAGCAATGTCGTATGATCCGACACAGTACTGAACCTCTGCAGTTGGGAATAAAGAAATGTCCTCAGCAATAGGGTAGGCGTCAGGGGAGGGGTGGGTCCCAGATGAAGCAGGCTGAGTCTGCGTTGGAAGCTTTGACTTACACTAACTTATCAGTGTAAGTTTGGGGTGCTGAGAGGCATGACAAGGCAGATTCCCAGGGTGGTTACTGTGTAACAAGGATGGCCCAGGGCAAAAAAAGGGAGTGGCTACTCCTAATCCTTATTTGGGCAACACTAATTCTATCACCACCACAGAAATAACCACCTCCAAAAATACAGACATGTGCTCAATTAAAGAACTACTCTGTTCCAACCAAGAGGACAAAGCCACCCCGCACCCTCTACCTGGCCCATTACTCAACAGTGCAACAAGTTGAGAAATCACCCCGTCTGTTTGCCAAATGACGTTAATCACCATTGACAAGCAATGAGATTTTAGAAGGAAGAGAATACCCACAGATTCAGCACCCAGCTGAAGAAATAAAACATGAAACCCCTGCATAGCTCTTTCCATTACATTCTTCTCCCCGATTTCGCAAATCCTAGCCCCACCCCAGGTAACCACTACTCTAAACTCTTCATTTATCACGCACATGCAGATCTTTGTGTTTGGGCAATATAGGTATGAATCTATAAGCAATATATAGGAATACTGTGTGTGTTTTTAACACTGTGTAAATTGTATCACATTGTATTTATTCATTTGCTCAGGATTGTGTTCTTTTACATAGACTTTCTATTTTATTTACCATTTTAACCATATTAAAGCGAATAGTTCAGTGGCATTGAGATTCACTATGTTCATATCTATCACCATCCAGTTCCAGGAAGCAATGTGTTCTGGTACATGTACTTAAGCCATACGCCAATATGGCTCTATTGCCAATATATGACTCTTTCTGACATAGAGGAATGGTAATTTCATATGGTTCACCCTAATAATTCTAGTTCACTTTCTTTCACAGTTCGGTCGTGCTCCTTGTGTGACTATGATTCATCTAACCTTCTATATTTAGGTTGATTATGTTGTTTATGTTTTTTTTTTCTTACAAACAATGCCACTCTGAAAATTCTTCACGTCTCCGGGCATATGTGCAAAACTTTATTTCAGGCCATAGATCCAGAAGTGGACTGGCTGGAGCATACTGTATGCAGGTCTTCAACATTACGGTTATTGCCAGTTGTTCTCTAAGGTGGTCGTGTTCATTGGCATTTCCCACGCAGCGTCCCAGACAGCCCTTTGCTCCATCTCTGCACCAGCGCCTCCTACTGACAGGGTTGGAAGTGTTGTCAGCACAGTGAGTGTAAACAGCATTTCACTGCGGCTTTGTTTTTACCGTTCTCTAGTTACTAAGGAAATAAATTGTGCTTTCATATGTTTATTGTTTGTGCATAGTCCTTTTCATTATTAGTTCATTTTTTTCCACAGTTAACTGGATTTTTAGTTATTTTATGCAATTGTAGAATATATATTCTATCATTTTTGGTGTTGCTTTTGATATTTTGAAATAGGAGGTGAAACGGTGTTTTTACTCGGATAATTCACAAATGACAGATCCATAGTGGGTTTTTAAAGAGAAAGGTGGGACTTTTTTAGAAATAACTCTGTTTAGGTTGGGGTCATAGAAAATTATTCCACAGCATTCTGAGCTCAAGGGTACACTGATCTTACTTGGTGTACATTTTTCATGTTCTTTTGTCTACATTAGGGTTTCAGGGGATCTGGAAGGAGCTGGGGGTGGGAAGAGAAGGGGCAGACACTCTACAAATACAAAAATGATAAATTCTAACCTGGCCTTTCAAGTCATTCTAAAGCAGTTTATTGGGTATTTATATTTGTACGCATGGCTAATGGACTTCAGAGTTTATTACAGCCCCAGGCCCTGAGCATGTGGGACAGGCCTGAGGATGGGTAACAAGTGGGAAGGTGAGATGGGGGGTCAAGAGGAGTGTAGGGGTGCTGTTAGTGCTCCCAGCAGATCCCTTCCAATCCCTCCATATCCCCCTTGCACCACCCCTCCCCCTGCCAGTTTATAGGGGTTTGTGTAGGGGACTATGTTAGGGACTGCCCTCAGACCACCCGAGGTGGTCTGACCAACCAAGGGCAGAGGGGTGAGGGAGGACGGACGCCCAGTCCCCTTGCCTCCAGTGGAGTGGAACTCTGAGCGTAATGTTCTTTCCTGAGCACCCCTGCCAGGCCGGATGACATGGGTGGCCTCAGCACCCCCTGCCTTCTCTTCCTGTCCGGCACCCAAAGAACGATTCCTGAACATATCACTTGCATAAGAATCCTCCTCTCAGGATCTGCTTCTGAGTACCTGACTGAAGATGGGCATTTTGTGGGGGAGGGGGTTGTTTTGTTTTGGTTTTGAAGGAAGGGGGAATCATAGCATATTTTGTATGCTTAGGGGAAGATCTGAGGGAGAAGGGAAAGTCAATATAGCAGGAGAGAAGGAGGGCTGAGAGGGTGATGTCCTTGAGAAAGCAGGATGGGGTGGTCTCTACACAGGAGGAGGCATGGACTCAGGGGAGTGGCACAGACAGCTCACCCATTGCTGACAGGAGAGAAAGCAGCAAATAAGGGTTAAGTGCAGGTGGAGCAGGAGACTTGGTGATGGAAGATGGAAGTCTCTTCTGATTGCTTCCCTTAGTGAATGAGTGGGACCACCCAATGAAAGTGAGGAGAGTGGAGGAAGATAGGGGTCTGAGGAGACAAAAGAAGTTGAAAAAGTCCAAGAGAACAAAAAAGAATAATACAACTAGGGAAAGTATCACAGGTCTGCCAGGAGCCAATGAAAGCCTGTTTGAGGTTTGTGGTCATAGTTTTAAACGAGACCCGTCTGGAACAGTGTATTTCACAGCAGCCACAGCCAGGACTTCTGGAACAAATGTGTTAGCAGACACATGAGATTATCCAGAATTTGGATTCTGTCTGTGAATAGGAACGAGGGAAAGGTAAGGGTGTTTAGGGTGGTGCGAGAGAATCTGATGATGACACATGGACTACAGCTGGGTATAGAGGAAAGGAAGGAAGCAGGGAGTAAGAGAAGGGGTTGTGTTGGCACGGGAAAGATGGCAGATAGGGTTAACGGACTAATAGAGGCCCCGGGGTCGGGCAGGCACTGGAGACTGTGGAGGCAGGGTCCTGGAGGAAGGTGGATGGAAAGGTAGCAGGTGGTTATCGGAGAGGGAGGGGCAGGCTCAAAACTCAGCCTTGGGTGGAAGTACAGATATTGATCATAGCAAAGTTTACTGGTTGCATGATTGGGAAGACACAGAAGTTAGTGAAATAATGGCAAAGTGTTTACGAAAGTGGAATTATAACTAATTAACTTTTTCTTTATGTGTTCTTGTATTTCCCCAATACTCCACAATGAGCATATATTACTCTGTAGGCAGGAAAAAAAGTTATTAAGTAAAATCAAAGTTATTAATCAAAGGAAAACAGGAAAAAATCACTTTATTTATTTGTAAGTCAATTACTACTATTCACAAGAATTAGTCCACAAAGCTTATAAAGTTATTCCTGTTCCAGAATTGTACGAGTATTCCCAAGCATCTTGCATAGAATCGCTTAAAATGAGACCACCTGAGAAATGTGAGTTTCACAGTGTATGCACTTTGCTTCAAGCAATATCTGTTTTAAAAATACATACATATTTGTATTTTCATACTTGCATTAAGAAACTTATACATTATTTACGAGATGAGGAGGCAGGAGGACTGGGCATACAGTAGAAAGAACTGGAGGTGAGGCTTTTCTTGGGCACCTTTTTATATTTTCTTATGTTTGAACAATGTAAACACATCACCTGTTCAAAACAAGTTAAAAAATTAAGAATACAATTTTAAAATTTTAATAGAAAAACTCTTTTAATAAATCGTATATGCAAAAGTTATGTTAAGAAATGATTGCTTGTATTGACAAATAAGTCTTTCTCTAAACAGGGAATTTCCCCTAGTACTGTTTAAAAAGAGCTCTCATTTGCAAAAAATTTAGTTCCTGTTCTAAGTTACAAATGTGTCACTATATTCTTAACACAACCTTGAAAGAAAACTGCAGACTTTGACAACCCATGCTCTCCCAGAAAGAAAGTTAAATAACTTTTCACAACATACAGAATCTGGCACAAATAATGCCCATTTTTAATTATAAAATCTTTTATCACAAAATCATAAGCATGTAATTCTGTAACATAATATCACACTCAAGCACACCATATCATGTTTTAGGTGAAATGTTCAAATTAAAACGATAAATCACTACACCCATATTATCATTACCCTGCCAACCACCCTCAAGCAGGCCTCACTTCTGCCAGACCCTGTGTACCTCCCTAGAGGTTAATTATATCTGTTTGATATGGCTCGAGAGTTTAGAATGAGAACCAGTGGTTTTAAGTACATTCTAAGGAGGCAGATTCAAATCCAACAGAGAAAAGAACAGTTAAAGCAAACATGAAACCAGGTGGCAGTTTGCAAAGCAGTAGATACACAGGATTGCAAATCCTCCACTAACAGCTGCGAGAATTCAGCAAGTCACTTAACACTCTGAAGGCTGGACCACAGAGTCTCTAGGGTTTTTTTAAGCTTCCAGATCCAAGACTCTGCATATGGTTTGAGTTCCCTTTGTGCTGGAAGAGTCAGGCAGAGGTGGAGGATAATGGAAGATTTGCAACCCTGTCATAGGTGAGAGGATGGATTGGAGCAGGTTTCAAATAAATTAACCACCAGCACCTGACAATAAACCTGAGGACCCCCAGGCATAGGCCCTCATCCATAAGAAGTTCAACATACAGGCACACAATGCAATATACAGATCATGTATCACAGAAATGTTCATGTGAAGCGTATGTGATCTTATTAACCAATGTCACCCCATTTAACTTTTTGAAAGTTCAATGTAAAGTTCATCACTTTCTGTGGACACCAGGATGTGAGCACAGAGACTAATGCAGAGCTCAAGCATAAAGTGGTCATAACAGAAAAGCCAGGATGCAGTTCTACTGACTTTTAAGATAATACCCAAAAGGAATTACAACATTTAAAAGTGAAGGTGGAAGACTCAAAGACCATGAGAATAAATCCACAAACTCCTCTTGGCCCACGAATTCCGTGTTAAGAACAACTTGACTACATCACTCAGAAAGTATCTGACCTGGAAGACTTTGTGAGTTAGATATGGTGTAAAAGTTATCTATAAAATGAGCTAAACTTCTAGTTTGGTTGACCTCGGTGGAGACTTGATCACTGATAAAGGCTGTTCTTCAGCAGCATTTGCCATTGTGTTATACTGGTCGGTGTCTACTCTGATTACTCAGCATCTACAGTGCACCAGTTGCTTATATGTTTGAATTACCTGAGCCTTAGCAGAATATAATGTATTGCTAAGGGGCATTCCCTTGATATCAAACCTGCCAATCACCAAGGTAAGTCCCAGAAGTAGAGGCCAGTAAAATGCTGTGGTGACTAATAGCTCTAATTATAATAAATAACCATAGCACCATTATTAAATAACTAACATTTGCATAACGCTCTACCAAATGCTTTTGTATCTTATTTTGTTTGATAGAAGCTAAATTTTTGAGGAAGAAAGAAAGGAAAGCAAGAAAAAAATAACTACACCTTTTATAGGTTGAGCAAAACTAGACAAAATATACAGGAACATCACACAACCTGTTTCCTTCATGAAAGTCTGAACAGACAACGGCTATAGCCAAACAGCTGTGACACAGTCACCTCCTGTTCTTCCTGGACTCTAAATTCACACACACACACACACACACACACACACACACACACGGGACAAGTGTGTGCATGCTCCACTGAAGAAAAATGAACTGAGAATGATTTCACTCCTGGTGTTTGTATACACACCCACAACCCACAGGCATAAAGGCCTGGTGACTCCTAAGTGCTGGCCAGAGGCCTCGGAAAGGAAAGTCCATGGAGCGCTTGTGATTATAGAGTTTAATCTCGCACGTGTGCTAAGATCCAGCAAAACAGAAATATGAGAGAGACTTTGGGCCCAGGACTCAAACATCAAACCCCAAGTGTTCCCGATGCAGGAGAATTCATCAGCAATGCTTTTTTGTACCTGGACTCAGAGCCAGGAGCCGGGCTGTTGCTGCTGGAGACACTGTGCACCAGCGAGGGAAGAGCCAGTTCTTCACACGCAGGGTGGCAGATTAGGTATTGCTAGTGTTGGTTTGCAGCTAAAAGTCGGCTGGAATCAGATGTCAAAGAACTCAAACTCTCCTATTTCCATTTAGGTTACTACAAAAGACTCTGCCATCTAAAGGCCTTATGTGCACAGCACCACAGTTAAATTTAAATGGATATGTATGTATATACACACATACGTAGTTATCTCTGTTTAGCTATCTGTATATCTAAATAGATACCTCTAGATATCCATTAAATCTAAAACCATATATAGAATGGGGCAAAAATAGGTTTACAGTTGTTCGTATGGAAAACAATACAATTAATAAATAGTAATACAAGAGTAAACTCTGTTTTGCATATGCTCAACTATAAACCTACTTTTGCCCAACTCTGTGTATATATACAATCCTTAATCTCTTCAACAGATAATATTTTCTCTGCTTCATAGATAAGGTTCAAAACAACTAGTTTGAGTTATCGTCTTTGAGCAGAGGAGTCACAGGGCCAAACGGAAACCCAAGGCCTCCATCTCCAGATGCTTTGCTCTTTTCTTTGTACCACACCATGCTTCCCTTGCACAGATGACTGTTGAATGGCCAACAGCTAGGCATACCCAGCTGAACAAAGACTATAACCACCAGCTGTTAGCTTTGACTTACATCAACAATAGTTTGGGAAGACCATCCTGACCTATGTATTAGATTCATTTCCTTTGCCAATCTGCATTTAAATACATGTGACTACTAGCTACATTACAAGGTTCTTATGACTATTTTTCATAGAAAGTTCACCATAAGTGAATTTGAATTTCACAGAAATAATTTACAAAATCAGACATCAGCAAGAGTTTTCTTCATTCCCTGACATTTTTGTTAGCATCTGCATATCCAAGGACATGTTCCTAAAGTCCTGTTATGCCCCATGACAGTCCAGTTCACTTACATGGGAAACAATATCAGGTAAACAATAACTGGCTGAAAGGCTGTAGCCAATTGCCCTGCCTCCTGGGCCCTCAGCCTCTTCATCTATAAATGAAGGCCTTAACCACGGCACTTTCAATCGCCCTCTTTCCAGGAAATAAAAAAGAAAAATTCCTTCTGAAATTGAAAAAAGAGTTCACATATGTAAAAATGTTCAAAACCTAAATTTTAAGTGTCAAGGCTTCCATCCAGAGCCACCCTACCCACAAGACATAGCCAGACACCTCTCTGGCTAAGGAGAGAGCAACACTTCCTATGAACAGCTTCAGTCCCTCAAGCTGCTTCTCTCATCCTTGGGGCTAGAGGAGCAGAGTGTGTTGTAATGGGGATGGCGGGGCAAGGGAGGGCTGGGGGTGGGTGGATGGCTGCTGACTGCAGTCTGCAGAGTGCAGCTGCCGCTCCTGCAGGCCCTTGGCCGAGAGACAGATGCTGTACTGAAGACTGAGTCCTGATTCATGCCTCACTGGAAGCCAGCACTACACATTCGTGTTTTCAAGTGAAAGATGCAATCGATTCTTTGCTTTAGTCAGTTTGAGTTGAGATTTCTGTCACCAGTGTCTAAAAGGTTCTGACCAACAGGGAAGTAATGCCCGATTGTAAAGTTTCTGCTCCCAGAGTAGCTGAATGTGTCTCTCTTAACACTGAGCTGTCATCTTCCTAGAGCCAACCCAGTTCCCAACCCAAGAAAACCGGTTCCTGCAGGAACACCTGCCCTAACACTACAGCAGGAAATGGGTGTGGCATAAACCAAATTCCCCTCCCCCAGGTATATGTGCAGAAGGGAAGCCTTGGGAAGGGAAGAGCAGAGGTAGGGTCAGCAAACCATGATCTCATCATCAGCAAATGCCCACAAAAGGCCATGCAGAGGGGACACAGAATTATAACAAAGAGTGGTCATTTAGAGGAGAAATCTAAGAACATTAGTTCTTAGAGCAAAAAGGAACCTTAAAATGTTCCTGGTCCCACTTTTCACTTTACAGATACACAAACTAAGGCCAATTACTTTTTTCTCAGTGTGCACAGCTAAAAGCAAAATTATAATCCAAAGCATCAATAAAAAAAGTTTTGTAACATTTAGACTGGTTTAGAAAGGGGAAAGGAAAGAACAAAATTTACTGAGTCAGAGAATAGAGCACATCTTATTACTAGACCAACAGACTGGAGGCCAGCTCACTATCTGTCAATGATTTCCTAAGCGAGGTTGGAATTTGGAAGAGAGGTTCCTTCCAAGTCTAAGACTCTCTAAGAATCAATGAAAACTCTACGACAATAAAAGTTCTGTCTGTGGCACAGGGAATATGACTTTTTTACGTAGTGTGAAAACTGGTTGAGGCATCTGTTTCTTTATTGCCCCTCGTCGACTCACATCATCATTGACAGCAGTGAGGATGGATAAGATATCTTGATGTCTACAGGCAGAGAAGAAAATATATTTTCAATTAGGAGACAGAAATCATGTACCAGATCTTAGAAATAAGACCCTAAAACATGTGTCTTCTTCCTAGCCTTACATGCCCAGATTCTAACTGGAATCTTGCCAAATACAAAGAAATACTTCTGAAATTGAAAAACAAATGCTAAATAATACAAAATTTTCAATTCTACATTCAGTGTTTAAGAAAATTATAATAATTACACCTTGCATTTTAACATATTTGGTCCACAAAGAAAATTTACATGTAATTATTTCTCCATGTTCTTCCTTCAAACCGGTAGTAGATAGATAGATAGATAGATAGATAGATAGATAGATAGAGATAGGCAGGTGATGGGGATAGAGAAAGAGAGCCTACTGTTAATAATATCCTCTCTATTCTTGGTTTGGGGAGGGATACAAAGATAAATAGGATATGATTCCCAATCTTAAACACTTAAAATGCAGACATAAAAAACATGTACCAAGAATAGCATACACACCAAATTCATAATATACGGCAGAATGTGATCAATGCCATATGAAAAGAAGGTCAAAGTTCCATTGAAAGTTCTAAGGAGAAAGACAGAACTTCTGGCTGGGAGCAGAGAAGGCTCCATAGAGGAGATAACATTCAAACTTGGGCTTGCAGGATGTGTAGCACTTACTAGAATGAATGTTCCGGGGGTGGGCAATGCATATTATTGGAAGGAAAGCAAAGGCCCTTGAGACATACTTAAGTTTGAATCATGGCTCTATCTCTTACTGGTGATGTGGTCTTAGGCAGGTCACTACTTTACTATGCTTCAGTTTTCTGGGCTCTAATATGAATACCATAATAATACTCACTTTAGGGACTGCCATGAGATTAAATGAGGTGATTTATGTGAAGCATTTAGAACCCTGGCTACAATACTCCACTGACCATCATTTTTAGTGTTATTAGTAGTACTGATTTGGCCAAAAAGTTCACTTGGTTTTCCATAAGCTGGTTCTGGTAGTGGTTAGTTGTTTTTAACTTCACTTGAAACCATTTTGTTAGATTGTATTGTAACAGCTGTCATATCAGCGTGAATTTTAAAAAAATCAAAATAGGTGAATTTGGGGGAGCCATTCTAATATTGAAGATGGAAGAAAATATGCAACATTTTCAAGATATTATGCTTTATTATTTCAAGAAAGGTAAAAACACAACTGAAATGCAAAAAAAAAAAAAAAAGATTTGTGTAGTGTACAGAGAAGGTGCTGTGACTGATCGTCAAAAGCGGTTTGGGAAATTTCATGCTGGCAATTTCTTCCTGATGATGCTCCATGGTTGGGTAGACCAGTTGAAGTTGATAGTGATAAAACTGAGACATTAATTGAGAGAAATCAACATCATACCACTCGGGAGATAGTTGACATACTCAAAATATCCAAATCAACAAAGTTATTGGTGAAAATGAAAAATGTGTTCTTTATTTTATGGAAAAAAACATATGGACTTTTTGGCCAAACTATTATCACTACTACTTCTCATCGTCATTGTTATTTCTCAGATGGGAATGCAGGCCCTGCCTGGTTCTTAATCCTTCTGTCCTGTTTCACACTAGCTGTTATCTCTGTCCTGAAATCTTCCTGTGGCTGACTCCTCCTTCTCAGCATTCAGTCACACTTGAACTATCACCTCTATCAAGAAGTCTTCTCAAGTAGCTCCTTGACCCCACTCTCTATATCATTATCCTGTTTTGCTTTCTTCATAGCAGGTGTCACTGCCTAAAATTATCTTATTAATTTAAATATTCACTTACTTATATTTTTATTATATGTCTTCCCCTCACTAGACTGTAAGCTCCATGGAGAAGAGATTTTTGTCACTCGTGTTAACAGTAGTTGTCCCTCTGGTCCCTGGCTCAGTACCCACTATACCAGGCATACAGTATCCCCTTGGCCATAGGACATTGGCCTCTGGTGGTTTGGGTGGGGATGTAGAGGTTGGTAAAGAGGAGGGGAAAGCTTAGGTAACTCAAGGCTCCAATTCTGATTCCCTGTCTTAAATTTCTGGAAGAGCATTGTGGCCATTTCTAGAAATGGGACTCTGGAGTAGAAGCTCCTGGAGAGGACTGAGAAGATGAATTCAGGCCTGTTCTTTGGGCTATAAGGTCCAAGGGCAACACAAAAGTAGGACGTCTGGCAGGCTGTGAAAAAATGTGCAAGACCGACCTTAAGAATGAGGTTGACTTGATCAGTCATTCATTGGTCCAGCAAATAGTTATCAAGTTCAAAACACTTCAAAAATTTATATGGAACCATAAACGACCTCGAATAGCTGTAGCAATTTTGAGAAAGAAGAGCAAAGTAGGAGGGATCACAATACCTGACACCAAACTATATTACAAGACCACTGTAATCAAAACAGCCTGGTACTGGCACAAAAACAGGCACATGGACCAGTGGAATAGAACAGAGAGCCCAGAAATAAACCCAATTCTCCATGGTCAATTAATATTTGACAAAGGAGGCAGCAACATAAAATGGAGTAAAAATAGCCTCTTCAACAAGTGGTGTTGGGAGAGCTGGACAGTTACATGCAAACAAACGAAACTCAAACACCAACTTACACCATACACAAAAATAAATTCAAGGTGGATAAAAGATTTAACTATAAGTTGTGACACCATTAAAGTCCTAGAGGAGAACATAGGCAGGAAAATCTCAGATATTTCACGCAGCAACATTTTCACTGATATATCCCCTAGAGCAAGGGACATAAAGGAAAAAATAAACAAATGGGATCTCATCAAAATAAAAAGCTTCTGCACAGCTAAAGAAAACAGTATTAAAATAAAAAGAGAACCAACTGTATGGGAAAACATATTCGCCAATGATACCTCAGACAAGGGTTTAATCTCCAAAATATATAAAGAACTTACACGACTCCACTCTAAGAAGACAAGCAAGCCAATTAAAAAATGGGCAAAAGGCTTGAACAGACACTTCTCCAAGGAGGACATACAGGGGATCCAGAGACACATGAAAAGATGCTCAATATTGCTAGTTATCAGAGAGATGCAAATTAAAACCACAATGAGATACCATTTCACACCAGTAAGAATGGCCATTGTAAATAGGGCAACAAACAACAGGTGTTGGAGAGGTTGTAGAGAAAAGGGGACCCAAGTGCACTGTTGGTGGGATTGCAGACTGGTACAACCACTATGGAAAGCAGTATGGAATTTTCTAAGAAAACTAAAAATGGATCTACCTTCTGACCTAGCAATTCCACTGCTAGGATTATATCCTAAGAGCCCTGAAACACCAGTCCAAAAGAACCTATGCGCCCCAATGTTCATAGCAGCACAATTTACAATAGCCAAGTGTTGGAAGCAACCTAGGTGCCCATCAGTCAATGAATGGATCAAGAAACTATGGTACATTTACACAATGGAATTCTATGCAGCAGAAAGAAAGAAGGAGCTCCTACCCTTCGCAACAGCATGGATGGAACTGGAGAGCATTATGCTAAGCAAAATAAGCCAGGAAGTGAAAGACAAATACCACATAATCTCACCTTTAACAGGAACCTAATCAACAAAACAAACAAACAAGCCTAATATAACCAAAGACACTGAAATTGAGAACAGGCTGACAGTCACCAGAGGGGAAAGGGGAAAGAATTTCAGGGGAAAAGGGGAAGGGTTTAGAGCAACAAGTATAAAAGACACATGGACAAAAACTAGGGGGGGTGGAAATGGGAGGGAGCTAGGGAGGGCTGGGGCGGTGGGCTGGAATGGGAGTAGAAGACAGAAAACTGTACCTGAACAATAAAAATAAAAATAAAAATTTTAAAAAATAGTTATAAAGTTCAACAATGTATCAGATACTATGCCAGGCACTCAGGATATAAAATTGAATGAAGTTACCCCTCTAGAAACTCAGAGATGGTAATTTGGGAGCCATTTTTATGGAGGTTCCAGTGGCCTCCAAGTATAGCGAAAACTGCCAAGAGGGGCTACCGAGAGACATCAGGCCTTGGTGAAGGGCCCATTTCCAGGGTACCAGGTAAGGAACATGTGGCAGAGACAAGATGAAAGTTGTCAGAGCAGAGGCAAGAATCCAAGAATATGGTCTGAAGCAGCACGTAAGCACTCAGTAAATTTGAGTGACTGATAAGTGAATAATGGAAGGAACAAATAAAAGGCCCCCATGCCTTTATTCACACTGTTCCCTCTGCTTAACATGTCTTTCACCCTAATTAAAAGTTTCCCCTGATCCTCCAAATCTGGGTGAGATACTAGTTCTATGTGTTCCCATTACACCCATGCTTTACAATATGTATTTACTACTGGGGGATGCTCTTCCCACCTACTTGTCTGTCCATCTAGATTGTGAGCAATTTGAGGGCTCAGACTGTGTCTTTTTTTTTATTCCATATCTTCCTTTCCATTTATATACTGGTGTTCAATACAGCTCTATTGGATGGATGGATGGATGGATGGATAGATGGATGGATGGATGCATGGATGCATGGATGCATGCATGAATGTATGCATGGGTATGTAGGTAGACAGATGAATGAACAAGAAGGTGGAGAGATGGATGGATAAACAGGTAGGTGAATAGAACAATGTGAAACTCTTACCTTGGGACCCAGGCCTTCAAATAATTACACAGAGATTGAATATACCAGCTGCCTTCTGTGGTATGACGAAAGGACACATAGCCAGGGACAGTGGCCAGGCCGAGAAGGAAATCTGCCTCAACAGGAACACTGTCCCGAAGGGGAGGCTGTGTTGACTCAGGACATACAGCATCTGCCTCAACGCATACAGAAGATTGTATCTCTTCACCTTGACAGGCCTGGATGAAAAAGAGTTTGGGTTTGCTAGCCAGACCAGGGCACTGATGGGCTGTGAAGTGAGACATGATCTCTCGAATGGGAATAAGGGCCTCATCTGAAGAGTAGACAGCTTCATATTTCCCATGGGTCAGAACACAGAACACAAAACAGTCTCCTTCAGCATGGCCTGGATGATTCTGATACATTTTCAGAAGTTCCTCCAGTTGTGGTTTAGTCACATCAACATGTATATGTACAGAGAACCCAAGCCACTGAAACACGCGCTTCAGGCAGTCTGTCAAAAAAAGAGAGAGAGAGAAGAGTGGAATGAAACAAAATTGTTTGAAATGAAATAAAATGAATTAGTCAAACAATGCTAATAGTCATAAAACTTGCACAGCAAATAGCTTGAAGCTTTGGAATTTTTTTTTACTTTCCTGACAATAAAATTTTATAAGTAACCTGACTTTCTATAGTACCCACAGAGCTATCACAATGGTCCTGAGGGTCAACAGAAGCCAGACTTCACTCTATATCATGGATGAGGGAGCAGAGGTCCTGTGAGTCTCCCTCGGTCACAAACCGGGTTAGTGGTGGAGCCAGAGCTCAAATGCAGGTTTTCTCATACTGACCCAGCATGCTCACCCCCAAACCACAGAACCATAAATGGTCAGGGATTCTTTCCACTCCTTAAGCCATTTGGTGACACCCCAGGTGCTGTGGTCTCAAAGTGTGTGTCTCCCCCAAATTCATGTGTTGAAATCCTAACCCACAAAGGAAGCGTATTAGGAAGTGGGGCCTTTAGAAGGTGCTTAGGCCATGTGGAATGAATGCGTAAAGAGACCCCAAAGAGCTCTCTTGCCTCTTCTGCCAAGTGAGGTTAGAGCAGCGAGAAGGTAGCCATTGAGGAAGCCAACTCCAGCCAGACACTGGAACACCAGAGTCTTGATCTTGGACTTCCCAGCCTCCAGAACTGTGAGAAATGTGTTTGTTGTATATAAGCCACCCAGTCTTGGTAGTTTGATATGGCAGCCTGGTTGGACTAAAACACTAGGGCTTAGAAACATTTAAAATATCATCCTTACATTTAATGGAAGATAAAAATTACCAAAAGAAAATATGAAGTAAAAAATTATTTTAAGATCCCCAACTTGCATTTGTCATACTCTTAAGGCCTTTCTTACCAGCATCTTTTTGGGTCCCTTTTCTTACTCTCAGTGAGGCAAAGTTCTGGTTGTTGATGACAACACAGTGGCCTCTATATTTACGATCCATCCTATACACAGCTTTCTCCTTGGAAGAAGAAGAGATAAAGCCACTTATTAGGGAATCCTCACTTTAAGAGTTTAATGTTTCTAACCAACTACCTAACTGATCGAAGAATTCTTAAGATCCTGGCCCTGGTCTGGAGTTAATCAATTGCCAGTCCCTGATTAAAAATCAGACTTCACCTCATTCAATTGCAGAATGTCAGTTCTTAGTGTTAAATAACAGACTATGTACTCTAACTTTGGAAAACCGAGGGTTTATGCAAAAGCATCTTCCTTTTTGGATTAGCAAGGTGAAGAAACCATACGTAAGGATCTAACAAGACAACAAAACTATCAAATTATAATTTTTTTGTCAGATGGTAGGATTCAGAGTGATCTGATTCCTCCAAAACCAGAGAAATCTCTTTGGTAGAGATCACAGCGGGAATTATAAAAGATATGCAATTATTTCTGAAGGCTATTGTAAACAGCATATGATTACAAATGATCTGAGTTGACTTCAGCAGGGCCTCTGCATGGCCAAAATGATCTGAAAACATGGTACCTCTTGAATCCAAACAGAAAAGAAGTGGCATCAGTCAATAAAAGAGAAATTTCCCTTTCTCGAAATAATTAAAGAGGAATAGCATCCCCTCCATAGCCCAAGGCCAACACACTCTGATAGTTATAGAAAAAGGTGGGAAAGACAGAGATAACCACAGAGAGTGGAAGGAGAACCAAGACAGATGCAAAGAACTCTGAGCCCTCAAAGCCATTAATGACTGGACCCCAGCTAGAGATGCCCTGACGAAACTGCCCACACTTCTGTGTTGGTTTCAGAAGTTAGTGTAAGCAGATGGTCCCTACATCTCCATGGAGACCGGAGTTACTCTGTCACCTAGAAAGAGAAGTACTCAGATTCTTGAAATATCTTTCCCCAAACACTTAGATGGCCTTACACTGGATGTATGGATCCAGCTCAAATGCTTCTGGAGTAAAGCTTGGTTAGGTGGAATCAGCACTTATCTGTCACTGGCTAGAGAGAGGCTGGCCAGATACAAGGAGAAGAAAGAGGGAATAAAAAGCCCAGAGACTCAACCTGGGAAAGACAAAAATCAGTCCATAGCCCTGGGATTACTTAGTCATGGTTCTGGCATTAGCTGAGGATTGCAGTTCTTTGAAGGGTTTCTGCAAACTCCCTGATTCCTCTAAATAAGAATCCATCATAGACAGGAAGCCAATGATGAGCTATTTGTCACATAACAATAACAAGGAAATTTCTCTTGAAGCTTTTCTTCTCCCACCAGCCAGTTTTCAGTAGAATCCAGCAAGCTCTGCCCTTCTCTCTGAGGCTTGAGTTAGTGATTAACTCTGGTTAAGGGTCAGTCCTGGGTGCTCAGCTCAGGCTGAGCGAGTCTAGTATCCTGCAGACCTGAAAACACACCAAAAAGGACCAGAGCTGCAGTCACATGGAGCACCTGTACATTCCTCCTCACCTTGGAAGAAGGTAACACTCCAGGGAAGCCAGGCTCAAACGTTGACATTGCAGAATTGCAAAACTGAAAGAAACTTGTTTATTTTTCAAGGAAGTGAAGGCGTTGCCTAAGCTCCTGAAGCTGCCCAGCAGCACAGCGAGGTCTTTAGAGCATGAGCTCTGGAGTCAGACTGCTGGGTTCATATCCCAACTCCACTCCTTTCTAACCACATGACCTAGAGCAAAAGGCTAGACTTGTTGGGTCTTGGTTTCCTCATTATTAAGTGACAATAACAGTGGTAACTGTGTCCAAGTGATAGGATGATTAAAAGAGATAAGCCCTAGAAAACTCTTAGACCAATGCCTAGCACATGGCAAGTACTCTATAATGGTAACTCCCACCAACATCATATCATGTAACCTCCTGGTTAAGCAAAGAGAGAGAGAGAGAGAGAGAGAGAGAGAGAGAGACAGAGAGACAGAGAGACAGAGAGACAGAGAGAGACAGAGAGAGAGAAAGATTGATTCCCAAGAAAGCGGAGTGTGTTGGACTCTGAAATTTAAATTTGCAGAAAAAAATGAGGATTCAGATCTGTTAAACTTTGCACATCACAGAGAGACAACACCAAAAACCTGCTTGACTATAAGCAGGTTGGCCCAATGGCAAATTCTGAAATACTTTTTTGAGGTTGTGGTTTCTGGACAAGGATTCAGGAAAGTAAACACACCACTGCCAAGTCCCTCCCACCAGCCGCTCCCCATCTTCAAGCAGCTTGTGGAGCCACACCATTGCAGATATTCTCTCAGACTCGACACTCCCTCTTTGCTACTGGCCCAGGGCTCAGCCCTGCCAGGGATTCCTTCCCTCTCTGCAGAGAGCGACCTAATTCTGAAGGGTTGCCTGTATTCCCCCGAAGCTGCTACGCTAGGCTTTCAGAATAGAAACCATCTCTCCATCTTCCCATAGAAAAGCCTGGTACAATACATGCCTTCAGTTCCTTGCTCTGAATTGAGATAAGAAATGAATTCTTCACTAATTTGTAACCTGTCTCCCGTGTCACCTTGAATAACTTGTTATCAAATATATTTATTTCTGCCATAGTGACCCAAGTTATAAAAATTACGTTTGGAACATCTACCATTACTCCTTGTAGTTTTATCTTGCCAGGGCCCCTCCTGTTGAGGAAACAGGAAATGCGTAAAATTCAAGAAATTTACAGGGCTAGGAGGAGGGTTGAAAATCTAGACTTGATGGGTTGGTGAACCTGTGGAGGTTATGTGCCCTGAGAAGGTACGGGAGCTCCCTGCTACTTCTCACTCTCATATCTTGCCCTATGGATCTCTTCCATATATGATGATCTTGAGTTGTATCCCTTATAATAAACCTGAAAAGTAAACTGTTAAAAAAAAAAAAAGTTGACTTGATGCAGAAAAGGAAAGATACCTAATCCCCAGACATAGAAAAGGTCACTGGCAGGTGACAAGAAGAGAATCAACTCTCTTCTTCCAAAGGGGAATATTCACAAAGGCACAGTGGCAGGAATATGATATGACACATGCACGAAGATATTTAGTCATTATACTAACCACTAGAAGCAACTCTAATGTCTGCCAAGAGGGAGCAGTTGAAAGAACTATGGAAAATCCATACAGTGAGCGTAGGATGCAGAAGGCAATCCCTGCTAACTTCTCCAGCAGATACTGTTACATGAAGGAAGTAAGGTGAAGAATAGTATTTTAGTGTGATACCTCTTTAAGAATACAGGGGAGATATGGGCGGGTTTTCTTTTTCAAAACTAAAAATAGGGTAAATCAGAAAACTAAAATAATAATCTGTGGGGGAGAGGAAGAGGGGCAAGGAAACAGTACAGACTTCTCTGTATATACTCTATCATAGTTTTTACTTTGGGCCTACTTAAATGTTCTATATAATTAAACACAAAACCGAAACCCTCAGCTTTTCTGCATCGTCCTCCCCAACCACTCTACCCCCAGCCCTTAGTCTGCAGCAGAAAGCCCCAGAGGGGACATGACGGAGGTGATCTGGGGAGGGGCTGACCCTGCCACTGGCTGTGCGGTGAGCAGCACGAGGAGACCTGTTTAAATCACCTCCAAGTCACTGAGGGCACCTCCCTGCTGAGCCCACCAGGCTTCTGGCTACAGGAGGGCAACTTCTCTTCAACTCAGACTAATGGTGCATTGCCTCACTCTCAAGGTGCACAACAGCAGAATTCCCCAGCTCTGAAGGAACAAACACAAAGGAAGTTTAGTTTCACTTCGGAAGACTTCCTGCCTTTCTTTTTGCAAGCCACGTTTCCCTTTCTTTAAAAACCTGGAATCCCTAATTAGCAATATCCAAAGGCCTGGCAGGGTATTTCCTGCATGTCTGGATGGTTTTAAAATCAGTTGGGCAAGTTTCCTGGAATTATGGGAATCGCAGTTGCAGAAGTGGGCTCAGCCCAGCATCTCCAGACCCCAGGTTTCCTTGATTTGTTTCCTCCCTTGTGCTGATAAAATCATCCAGAACAGGGATGGGGAATAAGCTTTAAGGTCTGCCTGGCTCTCTTTCTCAGAGAATGCTGCACCCTCTGTTGGCACCCACCAAGTCTTTGTGTCAGAGAGAAATGAATGAATGACCCACTGCCTAGCCATGTTTGGTCTTTCCACTTTTTTCCGGGATGATTCAGTAAGAAAATCCTATGCCACACTTGAAAATATTGACTTGCTTTTGGAACAAATTAGGGGACACTGTTTGAAATAGTTTTTTCTCATTAAATGCAATGGTTCGAAGAGCTCTTTTATATAAAAAAAAAAAACCTCACGGGTGCATATGAACTGTGAGATGATTTTCCAAGTGTTATTTTATCTCCCACTTTATGCAGAGGGGCACAGTTACCTAGATAACTTGTAATACGCCTTCCAACTCTGAGAGTCTGTGAGAACATATATAATGTTAGGTGCTGCCCCCTAAAGCCTCCTGCCCTCCCAGCACTCGACAGCAATCTTCATCTTCATCTACCAGTGGCCAGAATCATCCAATGTCAGCAAGACAGCAGCACTTAGAGACCAAGGCTGAGCCTCAGCCCTTAGAAACTACTGAATTTCTAAGACATGAAGAGCCAAGTCTCACACGTGTGTTTGTGTGTATGTGTGTTGTACATACACATCAGTATCTGAGCACACACAAAAATACTTGAAAGAGTAAGGGAGAATTCAGTTCAGCAGGCAAAAGGAACTGTGAGGAAAGAAAAGGGGGCTCTTGCTTAATGTAGCATAATGTTGAATGTTGACTTATAAGTGTAGAGAGAATACAGGGGTTCGAGAATCATTGCTTTTCAATCAACATAGTAAATATTCAATCACACAAGAATGATCAGTGGATGCTCCATCTAGAGAAAAATTTTGATAGAAAGTAGTATTTTTGTTTCACCTTAAAATGTCTCCCTAACAGTTGTTTATTAATTGCAAGGAAAATAGTAATTTTATAAAATTGACTATATAATGAACAAATAAGACAACATTTTGACCACATAATCAAAGTTAGCATCAGAAATGAGGAGCAGATGGATACCATGGCCTTCAGATATAGTGTTGAGAAATGTACATCATTTATGTAAAATTCTAGCCAGAATACATAGCTTGAATCTAATCATGAGAAAACACCACACACATCAAAAATGAGGCAAATTCCATCTTTTAATGAAAGATGGTGTTTCTTTTAAAGTGTCAATGTACCACTGAAACCTCTATAATTCTATTAACCAATGAAGGGTTAATAAGGGATGAAATTCTATCACCCCAATGAAGTCAATTAAAAAATAAATAATTAAAAATAAATAAGTTGTTTAAATAAAACTCCCACAAACTACCTAATTTGAAAACAATCCATCTCTCCAAATAAGAAATACGAACGGCCAGCAAACACATGAGAGGATGCCCAACATCACTAATCGCTGGCGATGCAATCCAAATCAAAGCCACACTGAGTACCACCTTGCACCCATTCAGAGGGTTACTATCAAAAACCAGGAAAATAAGTGTTAGTAAAGATGTGGGAAAATTGGAATGTTTGTGTATTGTTGTTAGAAATGATACAGCTGGTGTGGAAAACAGTATGGTGTTTCCCCAAAAAATAAAACACAGAATTACCCTATGATTCATCAGTTCCAACTCTGAGTCAATATCCCAAAGAACTGAAAGCAAGGTCTCAAAGTACGTTCAAAGGTGGAAGCAGCCCAAGTATCCATTAATTGATGAATGGATAAACAAAATGGAATATCATTCTGCCTTTAGAAGGAAGAAAATTCTGACATGGCTGAACTTTGAGGGCATTATACTAATGAAATAAGCCAGTGACAAAAAGACAAATACTATGTGGCTACACTTATATGAAGTACATAGAGTAGTTAAATGCATAGAAACTAGAATGGTGTTTGCCAGGAGTTTAGGGGAAAGGGGCTGAGCAGCTATTGTTTAGTGGATACAGAGTTTCAGTTTTGAAAAATAAGAAGAGTTCTGGAGATCGGTGGTGTAACCATGTGGATGTACTTAACAGTGCTGAACTGTACATTTAAAAAATGGTTAACATGATAAATTTTATGTTATGTGTGTTTTACCACAATTAAAAACAAAAACAAAAGTTTCCAAGGCCAAGCTAACTTCAGTGATGCTGACAGAGGCTGGCAAAATAGAGCTGCCCAAGTCTGCTGGAAAGAAACAAATCCCAGGGAAGAATGTCATATGCCTCCCAGGGACGATGACCATGTTGTGAGGAACAGGTTGCAATGTCTCCCTCTTCTTCCCACCCTTCCTTTTCTGGGCACTACAGAAACTCGGTTCTTGTCCTCTCGGGAGGACTAGCTACACAATTTGTGGAGCTCAGTGTAAAACAAAAATTCATACATTATTAAGAATTTCAAACCAGCAACCGCACAGGCTGTATGCCCGTGAAGCCAGCCCTGACTGAACCCCCAAAGGGAAGAACAGATGACGCAGCACAACAGAGCAGCATAGTGGAGTCGCCTCAAATTAGCTAGTGAGAGCCATTGTTCAATTTTCAAAAATTCTGCAATACAGTTGATATCATATTGCTAACATGAAATCAGCCACTGAAATCAGTCTCTCTTCCTCTCTGTCTCTCTCTCCCTTCCCACTGCCATCTCTTTTTCTTGGGGGTTGGGGGTGGAGAATGGAGAGAATGCTTAAACATTTTCCAACACACCAATGAACCTACCGGTAAGGCTTGAAGGAATTGCTCAACGTCTGAACCAGAAAATATTTCTTCCTTCGGGCCCCTGTTGGCTTCCTCCACCACTGGGACACACCCCTTGAAGGCTGCTATTTCATCGGCCTGCAGCTGCCTTCGCTCAGCTTCTGCAAAAGGAAAATATTCATTCTTTTAACTATGTCTGGCTATGTTGGTTTTAAGAGTTTGCCTCATCAGCTGGTCAATAGATCCATTCAGCAAGGCTTCTGTTTTAATATTTTCTGTGTTGGGGAGATTGGAATTGGAAAATCAATACTGATTAATGCACTGTTTAATACTAATTTTGAAGACCATGAATCCTCACATTTTACCCATGTGTTAGACTTAAAACTCAGACATATGAACTCCAAGAAAGTAATTTTCAGTTAGAATGGACCATTGTGAGTACAGTAGGATTTGGTTACCAAATAAACAAAGAAGAGACCTACCAACATATATTAACTACATAAATGCTCATTTTGATGCCTGTCTCCAAGAAGAACTGAAGAGTAGCATTCTCTCTTTAAATACCACAATTCTCATATCCATGTGTGCCTTCACTTCATTTCACCAACAAGGCACTCTCTAAAGACACTTGATCTCTTAACCATAAAGAGCCTTGACAGTAAGGTGAACATGGTGCCAGTGATTGCCAAAACAAATTCAATGTCTAATATACTGAATTACAGAAGTTTCAGATAGAGCTCCTGAGTGAATTGGTCAGCAATGGCTTCCAGATATACCAGTTCCCAACAGATGATGAAACTATTGCTAAAATCAAGGCTTAAGAGAATGACACTCGCTATTTGCTGTTGTAGACACTGTGAACCCTGAGAACTAAGAATGGCTCCTGGGGGCTAACTGGGCTCAAATTTTTAAAAAGCAGAGCCTAGTAGCCACTTCTGCATAGGAGCCTCTCACACAAACTGCATTTTGCAAAGAAGCCTCTGCACTAACCTTCCTGCCTCTGTGCTGAACTGCCTGCCCATGCAGTTTCTGCCATTTATTTGAACAAGCCTTCATAAAGGTTTCCTGGAACCCTATTTCAGCCAATAGGATAGAGGCTTTCCCTATCCAATCAGAGCTGCATAGCTCTGGCCAATCAGGACAGTGTCTTTGAACCAATCAAACTGTGAGGATACAGTCCTTATTTGCATGAAGACAGATCAATCAGGGACCAAGGTCATGGACTTCTGTCCATATAAACCAGTGCCTCTCTGGCTCTGGGAGTGCACTTGCCACCAAAAACTGAAGATTCCATTTCCTAGGCTAGAGCTGAAACGCCAAAGATGTCTGGCCAGAGCAGAACAGACCGGTGCAGAGTGGAACAGACCATCTCAGAACTGCCTAGCTGAAGACAAGCCTGACCCCAGGGCCACCTGGCCCCAGAGGCAGCCTCAGAGCCTTGCTGTTTTAACAGCTGCAATGTAGCACTATTTTCATAGCCATGCTGTATCACTGTTTGCACTGAATAAAGTTTCCTTCTTCACCACACCCCAATTTGGGGATTCCTCTTGGCCTTGAACTGGCACCAATGATCATCAGTTGGCAGAAGTATGGGTAAGCTAAAAGTTGGAAATAAGAGGGCAAAAATTCACCAGTACCTTTGGGGTGTTGTACAAGTGGAAAATGAAAACCACTGTGACTTTGTAAAGCTCTGGGAAATGCTCATTTGTACGTACATGAAGGATCTGGGAGAACAGAGCCACACTAAGCACTATGAACTTTACAGACTTTCAAACTGGAAGAAATGGGCATGTGGGCCCAGAAAATAAGCCACTCAGCCTTCAAGAGACCTATGAAACCCAAAGACACAAATGTTATGGGGAACATCAGAGGAAGGAAGAAATGAAGCAGATGTTTGTGCAGCTAGTAAAAGAGAAAGAAGCTATTCTGGAAGAAGCTAAAAGAGAAGTACAGGCTAAATTTGAGCACCTTAAAAGAGTTCACCAAGAAGAGAGAATGAAACCTGAAGAAAAGAGAAGACTCTTGGAAGAAGAAATAATCTGTCTCTAAAAAAGAAAGTTACCTCTGAGGTATACCAGAACCAGACTTATGGAAACGGGTAGCAGCCTGAAGATGGACAAAGACTGCAAGAACTCCAGTTTTAGGTAAAACAAAAGTTCCAGAACACAGAAGATAATTACAAACAGAAGTTAGTAAGATGTTAAGAATATACTGTGATTTTCTTGCTGCTTTTATTTGCTGTATCACTTTTTCTGTATCTGGCAAATGGCCACATATAGCAAATGGCAAATGGAAGCTTGTGTCCTGATCGGATACAATGGACTTTGTCTTTGGCTCACACTCACTCACAGAAGTCTAAAATCCACATACCTACTGTCTTTCAGTCCTCTAGTCCTTCATTCTCAATGGCAAATTTAAGCCCAAACTCTTAGGACTGTAGAAAGTCACTATTAAACTATCAATTGGCACCTATAATATAATAATAAATATATATTTGGCCTCTGCTCCCTTTCCTGGCACACAGCTCCTGAAATCCTTAGACTCTCTGAAGTGATGTCTTTCATATGCCTACGAGGTGACTGGTGGTTGGAGATTCCCGGACAGACGCAGGATGGGGGGCAGGTTGCCAGGGGAACTAACCATGTGATTGGAAGAATCTTCCTTCAGACCTCTAGGAGAAGAGAGGGACTAAAGGTAGAATTAATCATAATGAGCAATGATTTAATCAATCATACCTACAGTTGAACCCCCCCCCCCCGCAAAAAAAATCCCTAACTGAAGAGGTTCAGAGAGCTTCCGGGTTGGTGAATGGGAGGAGGTGTGGGGAAGATGAACTGTCTGGAGAGCACCTGGAAGCTCCGTGTTCCTTCCCCCATACCTTATCCTATACATCTTTTCCATGTGGCTGTTTCTTTTATAATAAACCAGTAATCTGGTAAGTGAGCTGTTTTTCTGAGTTTGGAGTCATTCTAGCAAAATATTGAACCCAAGGAGGAGATCATGAGAACCACCAATCTGTACCCAAATAGGACAGATGCTGTAATTTAAGGTCCCACTAATTGTAATTGGCATCTGAAGTGCGGGTCAGTGTTGGGGTCCTGAGACCTTATGCACTAACTTTGGTTAGTGTTAAAATTGAGTTAAATGAAGGACATGCAGTAGGTGTTTGCAGAGAACTGGAGAACTGTTTCACGTGGAAAAACACACACACCAGGGATCAGAAGTGTTCCAGAAGTGTTGGTATGACAGTAGTAGAGGAAAACAAGAGTTTCTTTTTTTTTTCAACATTCAAAGAAGATCACACAGCAGGTAGGTTGTAGAAAAGAAAAATCAAAATTAGAATTCTTCTGATATGAAGCTCAGTCCTCAAGACTCATGGAGGCATTTACTACATAAAAACTAGAGTGACTTCTGTGGACTTCAGATATTCAAAATAATTTGACAACCTATCCTATGTTTACTTTGTGTGAGTACATTACAGGAAAATGGCAATGTGCGTAGGAAAAAACATTCAGTGATCAGAGTTCAAGTGAGGATTCCATCAACTTCCTGCTTTTTATTTCGCTTGGAACCATGATGGTTAGAAACCTATTTTTATTAGTCATAACTTTTACTTAAATTACACATTTATTCATTGCTTTAGTTATGATTTGAGATTTCATCAATTTAACAATATATTTTGTTCCACAATTCATTTTGCGTTTGTAGAATTCTTAGAAACAAGTTTCCTTTTGGCTAGTTTCATTTTTAAGCAGAGAAATTTGCACACTAGGCTGACTCACTGAACTAAAATATGGGTGTGGTTACCAATAGCTCTTGCTTAAGAGTGGAGAAATAGAATCATAAAAACACAAATTTTTGTGTATTGATATTTGGTGAGGCAGCCAAGTTTCATTTCTACTGTGTGTCATTACCTTTATGTAATACCAAAGCAATACCGCTTTTACAAGACAGACTAAAATGATAATAATAAATTTCTTCTCTGACAGAATTTCTGAGCATACCATATGAAAGTTTTCATGACTTTCTTCTCTGACAAACATATTCATAGTAACATGTATTGCATGCTTTACTTTGTGCTAGACATACATCTCATATGAACTATCAAATTCATACCTTGAAAAAACCCATGAGGAGAGTACTATCATTATCCCCATTTTATAGGCAGGGAAAGTGAGACATGAAAACGCTGAGGAAAGGGCCACTGCACCAGTAATAAATGGAGTCCTGGCGATCTGACTCCTTAGCATAATCCTTATGCTATTCTGCCTCCCTCCTTTTTTGTTATTTCATTATAACCAATTTCCTATACTCTTGCTCTCATATAAGAATGAAAAGATATTTGTCTAAAACTACTTTCTCCCACTGGAATATAAGTTCCCAAGAAGAGCTTCTAAAACTGTGTCTAGTACAGAGAATGCATTCAATAAATGAGTGGGATAAACAAATTCAGGAGAGTTCTGGCTTTCCCAAGAGAATATTATTACAGTGACCAATCATAACATGACAGATTAGTTTAAGAATTCCCGTCACCAATGGTGACAGTGGTGCTTGCTGTTCTAAGCCATTGGTATGCCTCTGCAGGGAGTTGGTAGCACAGTTGGCTTGTATGGACACTGGCAGTGCTGGCAATTCACCACAGCCTCAGTGTCCGCAGCATGGCAGGTGCATCGGAACACCCTGAGGCATCCTTAGGCACCTGCCCTACCCCCAGAACCTCGGTTCCAGTCGGTGCTGCTGTATCCCTTGCACCGTCCATACCTCCGCACTTCCTTACTCATCTTTGGTCCGGATCCCTGGCATCACCCCTCATAAAACATGACTCATGATTTTAAACCTGGAAACCTCATCTTTGCCAAGGTGAAAGGTTATCCTCATTGGCCAGCTCAAGATTGAAAGAGAAATAAAGGGGACTTCTGGCCAAGATGGAGGCATAGGTAGATATACTTTGCCTCCTTGCACACCCAAAAGAATGACAACAAATTTAAAATCAACAAGAACTGCCAGAAAATTGAACTATATGGAAGTCCAACAACCAAGGAATTAAAGAAGAAACATTTGTCCAGACCAGTAGGAGGGTCTGAGATGCACAGCCAGAGCAGAGAGGATGGCCCCCAAGGTGGTGGCTGATGGACTGGGTGGACTGGCCGGTCCCACATTTGCCGGAAGGAAAACTGGGGCGTGAGACAGCAACCCAAGGTTCCAGCATGGGAAAAGAATGCCTCAAAAACTTTGTAAAAATCTGTGTTGTAGTGGTGGGAGAGACTCCCATCCTCACAGGAGACTTCACTGGAGAGACCCATTGGGTCCTAGAATGTACACAAATCCACCCACCCAGGAATCAGCACCAGAAGGGCCTAATTTGC
Organism: Anoura caudifer; assembly: GCA_004027475.1. Taxonomy (NCBI): domain Eukaryota; kingdom Metazoa; phylum Chordata; class Mammalia; order Chiroptera; family Phyllostomidae; genus Anoura; species Anoura caudifer. The sequence goes on along the minus strand of PVKU01008813.1, from coordinate 24,900 downwards.
TTGTGTATAGCAGGGGAAGTGACTGAAAGCCAAGAGGGAGCAAGCAGCATTGTTCCCTCTCAGACCCCTCCCCCACATACAGTGTCACAACACTGCAATGTGGGTTGCCCCACCCTGGCAAATACCTAAGGCTCTGCACCTTACTATATAACAGGCACAGAGACCAAAAAAAAAAAAAAAGCCCAAATGAAAGAACAGATCAAAACACCAGAAAAATAGAACTAAGTGAGGAAGCGATAGCCAACCTATCGGAAGCAGGGTTCAAAACACTGGCAATCAGGGTGCTCATAGAAATGGTTGAGTATACTGGCAAAATGGAGGAAAAAGTGAAGGCTATGCAAAGTGAAATAAAGAAAAATACACAGGGAACCAACAGTGACAGGAAGAAAACCAAATCAACAATTTGGAATGAAAGAAATAAACATCCAACCAGAACAGAATGAAGAAACAAGAATTCAAAAACATGAGAAGCGGCTTAGGAACCTCCAGGGCAACTTTAAACGTTCCAACATCCAAATTATAGGGGTGCCAGAAGGAGAAGAGGAAAACTGAGAAATTGAAAACTTATTTGAAAACATAATTCAGAAGAACTTCCCCAATCTGGCAAAGGAAATAGACTTCCAGGAAGTCCAGGAAGCTCAGAGATTCCCAAAGAAGTTGGACCCAAGGAAGCACACACCAAGGCACATCATAATTAAGTTACCCAAGACTAAAGATAAGAAGAGAATCTTAGAAGCAGCAAGAGAAAAGGAGACAATTACCTACCAAGGAGTTCCCATATGACTGTCAGCTGATTTCTCAAAAAAAAACCTTGCAGACAAGAAGGGGCTGGAAAGAAGTATTTGAGTATTTGTAGTCATGAAAGGCAAGGACCTACATCCAAGATGACTCTATCCAGCACAGCTATCATTTAGAATGGAAGGGCAGATAAAGTGCTTCTCAGATAAGGTAGATGAAGTTCCCGATGGAGCTGTAAAACCACCCACAAATGAACTACCCATTTTCTTTTTTAGAACTCATAGGACTGCTTTTTTAGCACCAAAGAATATATTTCCTTACTCAGAAAATAAGGAAAAGTATGGAAAAACAAATAAATGAAAAGGCTTTAATGAAGGTTTATGGGAGATAGATAACAATCCAAAAGTGAAATTTTCAAGTCAACAGGCATCAACTAGGCAGTCAAATGCATCAACTGATGTTGAAGCTGAAGAAAAAGAAACTAGTGTTTCAAAGGAAGATACTGATCACAAAGAAAAAGCCAGCGATGAGGATGTGACTAAAACAATGGACATAACCTCTCCAAAAGCTGCCAGAAGAGGAAGAAAGAGAAAGGCAGAAAAGCAAGTAGAAACCGAAGAGGCAGGAGCAGTGACAACAGCAACAGCATCTGCTAATCTAAAAGTAAGTCTTAAAAGAGGACAACCTTCAGCAATAGAAGTCAAGATTCCAAAACCAAGAGGCAGACCCAAACCAGAACTGTCCTTCAGAGAGTGGCATTATAACTAAAGAAGACAAAAGTAAGAAAAGGGGGCAAGAGGAAAAACAACCTAAAAGTATCTTTAAAAGGGATGAAGAGGGTCAGAAGGAAGAAGATAAGTTAAGGAAATAGCCAGACCAAAAAAAGGGGAAGAAAGAAGTTGAATCAGAAACGAAAAACTTAGCTAACACAGGGGTTACATCAACCTCTGATTCTGAAGAGGAAGGAGATGATCAAGAAGATGAAAAGAAGAGAAATGATGGAAGAAACTTTCAGACTACTCATAGGAGGAATATGCTCAAAGGCCAACATGAGAAAGAAGCACCAGACAGAAAATGCAAGCAAGAAGAACAAATGGAAACTGAGCACCAAACAAAATGTAATCTGCAGTGATAAAAATATATATCTCATTTGGGCTCAAAGCATTAATCCAGTTACTGAAAAGAAAATGCAAGTAGAACAAACAAGAGATGAAGATCTTGAGAGAGACTCACTGGACTGAATTTCCCCCTCTTGCCCTTTGATGGAAGAATGTTCCAGATTCTAAATTGAGAACTTTGTTAACGGCATTATTATTGTGCTTTGATTGTTAATTTCCTGTAAGGTACACACTACATACCAAGGTCAGCGAAAGTTTTTTTCCAAGCTTAAAATGAAGCTTTGTGTATGAAAATTAGAATGTGCTGAAAAGATGGTGGTTGTACATATTTCATTCAGAAAATATAAAAATTAATTTTGTTTTGAAGTTAGATGTTAAACTGGAATAGCTATTATACCCCAGAAAATGGGGTAGTTGTGCCTTTCCCTTTACATTCCTTTGTTGTTTAATTCTTTAGAATCTTATTTTTTTAATCCTGAGAGATTAAACATAGCCTTGTTAAGAAAACAAAAATGAAACTGTAACCAAAATTTTTAAATAATGTTTTTTTAAATAAACAAAGAAACAAAAAAAGAATTCCCATGGTCTGGTGCAAGCAAGCAAGCAAGCAAGCATAAGTTAGTTACCTTTCTCTCTTTTATATATTTCTATATTTTCCAGAAGTTTAGGTGCAACAGTTGAGCAGAGATTCTCCAGTAATTTCAGATTATCTGCATCTATTAGAGCTTGTTTCTCCAGCTCTCCCAGGAAACTTAGAGAGGTCTGCAAGAGAATCAGTGGAGTCACATTTACTTGCCTACTGATCATTCATTCATTCATTAAATACTACCTGCATAGCCACCAGGCACCAGGTTTTTGCATTGATGAATAATGTAGGTTGTTTATCCCAGAGGAGTTCAATAGTGTGGGAGAAGAGGCATTACCAAGTAAATCTCTATACAATCTATATTAATACCAGATTATATATATAGAACAGATTTTTTATACACACAAACACCAGATGGTGCAAAAACAACTCAATGATAATTACCATTTTAAAAATAAAACAACTGAGGCACAGAGAGATTCAATAATTTGTCCAGGGTCAAAGAGCTAATAAGTGGCAAAATTGGCATTTGAACCCTGGCAGTCTGATGTCAAATCTCTCTTATCAACCATTGAGCTATACTACTTTTAACTCACAGCTGTGGATGATATAATAGATTAGAGCAGCATCAAAACAGAGGCACCAAGGATATGAACATAAAATGTTCTAAAAGAATTTTACATTTGTTATTTTAAAAGAAAAAATCTGTTAAGTACTCCTAGAAAAAAACTGCAAATTGGTTAGTATTATTTTAATATTGAATTGCATATGGAGTATGAGGCATCATAATCTTTTCAACGATTAGGGCTTCCCAGTGTATTAGGCTGGTTATGAAAAAATATATATGAACAAAATTATCCTAGAGCCTTCAAAAAAGAGAAACTACTCAGAATCTGAACATTATCTGCAGAGTGGGATACGGGGAAGAGGTCTCTAGGCATGTTGAATGGTTGAAAAGTTGAAAAAGTCGTAAAGTTGAAAAGTGTGTTCAGGTATATGGAGAAGAAGGCTTGAGTATGAACTATGCGTGAGAGAGCTAGGTCACAGCAGGAGCAGTGGGCTGATACCAGGTGGTGAAAGAACACACACACCATGTGAGAAGTTTGGGCAAGTGTGCCATGGGTCAAGGGGTGCCAGTAGTAGCTTTTAAGAATAGTAACATGAACAGATTTGCTCTTAAAGAAGTCTTGGGGATAGGTTGGAGGAGGAATGGATTTGAGAGAAAATATTGGAGGAAAGATTGAATACTCTGGTGAAGAGATGAACAATACCTAGTCTAAAGCTGGTGGTGGAAAAGCAGAGGAGGCACTGGGTTTGAGAACATTTCTGAATTATAATTTGGTGAGTTTTGAGGCTCGATTTGAAGTGGATGAAGGAAGAGTCAAAGACGACTTAAGCAGCGATACCACCACCACTCATTTATTCGTCATCTATTCAACACAGCAGGCTTCACACAGGCTGAGCGAGAGGTGAGGCGATGCTCTAATCGCCTCTTGGAGGATGACTAGTCCTTCCCTGACAACATGGAAAAGGACATTCAAGGTGAAGAAAACCATATGGGGAAAATTATGAGAAACTAAAAATCTGTTTATGCGGAGGTTTGCAGTGGCTTCAGCAGAAACAGTTTAATTGGAGTGATGAAAGCCGAAGCGATATTGGAATGCATTGGAACATGATCAAGAGTTGAGTCAGTGGAGAAAGAGTGTGTGTAGACTATTCTTTTAAGAAGCTTGGCTGTAGAAAGAAGGAGGAAGTTAGAGCAGTAATATAGGAAGGAAGAGGAAGAGTTCATTACAGTGTGTGTAGCATGTATGTTTGTTTTAAAAGGAGTCATCGAATGTGGAAGGTGGGGGTGGGTAGGGCAGGGGAGAGTAATGGGGGGAATGGGGAAATCTATCATTGAACAACAATAAAAAAGATTTGTAAGCTTGACAAAAAAACTATCTAGAGCAGCAGTGAAAAGTATCATATAAATAAAATGAATTTGAATAATGTGAAAAAATAAAAATAAAAGAAGTCACTTGAAAAAATGCTCAACATCACTAGCCATCAGAGATGCAAGTTAAAACCACAATGAGATATCATCTCACACTTGCCAAAATGGCTATCATCAATAAATCAACAAACAACAAGTGCTGGTGAGGACGTAGAGAAAAGGGAACCCTACCACACTGCAGGTGGGAATGCAGACTGGTGCAGCCACTGGGGAAAACAATATGGAATTTCCCCCCCAAAACCAAAAATGGAATTGTCTTTTGACCTAATGATTCCACTCCTGAGAATATCCCTGAAAAATCCTGAAACACAAGTTTCAAAAGAATTTATGTACCCCTATGTTCATAGCAGCACTATTTATAACAGCCAAGATTTGGAAACAGCCAACGTGCCCATTAGTAGATGAGTGGATTAAAAAAAAAAAAAAAACTGTGTTACATCTATACAATGGAATACTATGCAGCAGAAAGAAGGAAGGAATTCCTGCCTTTTATGACAGCATGGATGGAACTGGAGACTATTATGCTAGAGTGAAATAAGCCAGTTAGTGAAAGACAAATATCATATGATCTCACTTATAAAAGGAACCTAATGAACAAAATAAACTAATGAGTAAAATAGAACCAGAGGCATAGAACCATGCAACAGACTGACAGCTGAAAGAGGGGAGGGGGCAGGTGATGTTGGATTGAAAGAAAGTGGAGGGAGTAGTCAAAGAATATATATGAAGGAGCCATAGACACAGACAACGGTGTGGGGACTGACTACAGAAGTGGGAGTCGGGCTGGGGGGAGTGGGGCAAAGGGGGAAAATTGGGACAACTGTAATACCATAAACAATAAAATATTTTTTTTAAAAAGAAGTAACTCAAAATGCTAACAACCAAGGGAAAGTCCAGAATTACAAACTCATCTGATCAAAAGAGGCATTATAAGTTTCCAAGAACTTCCAGGCACAGGTATAATACCCAAAAAGGCAAAAAAGTATGTGTGGCCCTACAAGCAGCACCAGGGAATAAAGGAGGACAAAGGAGAGGGTGAAGAAAGATTCATCCAAAGCCAATCTGAAGGGCAAAGGGGTTGGGGAGAACCCCACACAAGGTGCTGTGGTAGGTTATGTACAAATGAGCTCTCTCTGAACCTCAAAACAGATGCTCCTATCTTGACAGCATCCTACTAGGAGGAAAAAAGGGGGTTAAGACATAATTCCAGACAAAGTATAATTTGTTATACTTTGTAGAAAGTTTATTAAACATTTATTAAATGACAACTTCTACACACACAATTTAAATGGCATCTCTACACTAGTTTAAGAACACCACCTGGTGATAGACAGCTACTAGATTTATTATGGCAATCACTTTGAAAGGTATATAAATGTTGACTTACTATATTGTACACCTGAAACTAATAAGAAATTGTATGTCAACTATAATTAAAAATAAATGTTAAAATAAAAGAAGAAAGTTTTTCACTTTGCTTCTTTCCTAAAAAGCTAGTAGATTTGGGTATGGTTTCCTTTACATCATTCTATGTTGATTGCTACACTGAGAATGGATTTCCTGGAAGTTGAAGGCAGCTCTAGTGCTGTAAGTGTGTATGAAAGCTATCAAAGAGGAAACCTAAGACTGTCTACAAAGCTTGTGCTAGAGGGATGTGTGTCCCTCTACCACAACCATATCAATTTAGAACCCTTCCATCCTGGCTGGTGTGGCTCAGTGGATTGAGCCCCTGCTTGCAAATCGAAAGGTCGTTGGTTCGATTCTAGGTCAGGGCATATGCCTGGGTTGCAGGCCAGGTCCCCAGTTGGGGGCATGTGAGAGGCAACCATTTGACATTCTCTCCCTCTCTTTCTCCCTCCCTTCCCCTTGCTCTAAAAATAAAATAAATAAAATCTTTAAAAAATAAAAAGAACCCTTCCTTTTGGGCTGAGGGTCATTCAGACTCTCCTCTAGTGGCTGGTGACAAATTTATTTCTGTGATCAAATCTTTTGCAATTGCAATCGCAGATAATGTAGCCTTATTAATCCCTAATATGGAAACTCATCTGGGTTGCTTAGAGATTGTCCTTTACACACTTCAGAAAGCTGGCCTGATCCCAAAGTCCAACAGAGATCAACCTGGGCTATCTGAGGTGTATAACTCAACCACAGTTCTTGGGTGAGGAATTAGATTTCCTTTGAAATAAAGCTGAGATCATTTGGAATCCAAGAAGGCAGTACAGTTTTCCTGAGTTTGACCAGGTTATGCTACAGTTCTATGCCACATCTAAACATAGCAACTCCTGTTACTGTTGTACCAAGTGGAAAAAAACAAACATAAAATCATTTGGCTACTCAAGCATGAGCTTTTGATGCTTTAAAAGCTAATTTAGCAGGGGAGAGATGTTTGGAATGCTCCTGACCATAAGAATGTTTTTGTAGCCGCAAATGCCTTCAAGCATATGTCTGCAACCTGCAGAAACAGCTGGGGAAGAAGTACAGTCCCTAGCTATTCTTAGTGGATAAAATCATTGCTCAACATTGAGCATATCAGGGACTCCTTTTATAAAGCTTCTCATCCTCCACCCAATTGTAGGGAGTAAGTACTTCTGACCATGGCATAAGGAGAAGTGTAAAAATAGAATGCAGTCTCATTTTATTTATAAACCCAGAAACTGGAAAAATTGCCAAAGGATGTGCAAAGCTGGGGAAGAATGCTAACAGAATAACCTGGAGAGCTTTCAAACTACAGAAATTTCCTCTAATGTTGAGAAATTCTGCATTTAACTTAAATTCTGTCACTTGAATAGGTCATTGCTTTGAAAAAATGCAAATGCAAGCATATTAAAAAATCTTATCTGAAGCAAATCCCCTGGTTTTTTAATTCTCCAAGAACTCACGGACCCTTAGGATATATGGTATATGTGTGTGTGTGTTATACAGTAGTTCCCCCTTATCTGTAGTTAAATGCATTCCAAGGTGTCCCCTAGGCACCTGAAACCTTGAAAGGATAGCTAAGCCTTTACATACACTTTCTTATACATAAATACCTATGATAAAATTTAAATTTCTAGATTAGCACAGTAAGAGATAAACAACCAAAATGAATAATAAAATAGAACAATTGTAATAACATACTGTAATAAAAGTTACGCAAGTGTGGTCTCTCCCAAAATATCTTATGTACTCTTCATTTGATTCAACAAACCTATCAAGACGTTTCTTCCACTGCTCAAAACAGTTTTTAAACTTGTTGATTTTGATGCCTTTTAGTGCTTCTACCATTTTTTGTTTCACCTCTTCCACATCAGCAAAATGTTTGCCTTTGAGGGCTTTTTTTCATCAGGGTGAGGTCAGGTGAATAAGGAGGGTAGAGCATAGAGGCCACGCCTTTGTGGTCAAAAATCTGCTGAACACTCAGCGCAGTGTGGGCAGGTGCACTCATAAATCACCCATTATGAAATGGACAAATGTATTCAAAAGTCTTCAAAAGAAAAAAAAACACTGAAACTGAATGCAGCCTCTCACAACAATGCCAGGTGGTACACTGATACAGATGGGTTCCTAGAACAGCCACTTAGTGGGGGAGGCCTGTACTACAAGGGGCCTACCCTTTAGAACACAATTCCAATTTTTGGGAGGTCCCATATATATACAAAATGGAGTCTTATTAAGCCCTGGTACAGAAACTCACATGGGTTTTCATACCAGGGATTAATAAGACTGCATTATTTGAGGTTGCAAGTGCAAAAGATTTCATCACAGAAATAAATTCTTTACCAGCCAGTAAAGAAGAGCCTGAATTTCCCCTCATCCAAAAAGGAAAGATTCTAAATTCATACAGTTACTCTAGAGGGACAAAAATGACATTTTGTAGGGAATTCTAGGTTTCCGCACATATATATTTATTTGTAGAAAGAGAACTAACAAAGATTAAAAACTTCAGTAAGGATAATAATTGCAATGGATTGAAACCCATCAGATACATTTAAATCTATGAATTCAAATTTATATTTTTTTAATGTATAACTTCCAGAGAATGACAGAAAACCATTCAACTATCACAAACACTGGGTAAATAAAAGAAAGAATAGAGCATTTATATATAAACTGTATCACCAGGTAACCAAATAATAGACAAGGGGGAAACAAAATTATGGAATTTAAACATCCCCATTTTGTAAACCCCAAAGAATCAATATATAAAACTGTTGAACATCAACAGTTGCTAATACCAAAAAAGAAAGCCAGGAATTGTGTACATCCCAATGAGAGAATGCAACACAAGACCACTATGTTCTTGCCAAAAGGATCTAACCTGAGTCTGATGAAACCTCTGAGTTCAGCTGCCAATTTGCAGGAAATGCAGAAGATGGAAGAGCATGCTGAACTGCACCAAGCACCACATCAGCAAAACCTACATGAGGGGAAATTCTAGGGGCCAATTGTCCTAGAATTTTTTACCAGATAAATTTTAAGCAAAAGAATAGGATTGTGGGAGGGAAGTTTAACCTATGGGTTAAGGGACACTCAAAGGAAAAAAACCAGTCAAGACTAAACTGAAGTCTAGAGATGCATAGGAAAGTGATAAAACTATAGAGAAACGTAAGAACCTAATTACTACAAATGCCAGGACAATGGTTACTTCTAGGGGGTGGGAAGGGGCTGTGATTGGGATGGGGCAAATGGAGGGGTTTCTGGAATGGCTGGTGAAATTCAATTTCTTGACCTGAGTAGTGATTTCAAGGGTATTAGCCTTATAATAATTCATTTAGCTGTATGTTTTTTGTGTGTGTGTCATTTTTTGCACTATATTTTGGTGCTTTCTTTCAAGAATAAAAAAATAAAAAGAAAAGGAAAAAGTGTAAAAAAAATAACAGGAGGATATGAAAACTTTCAGGGGCTATCTAAGGAAGAAAATTAATACATTCTGACAAAAGGCAACAACAATGAGAATGTTGTATCTTTTCACATCCTCATTGTGGTGGTTTAGTTCATCCTGCTAATCCCCCTAGTTATTCATTGTAAAATCACATACTCAGAAAGTGTTTGGACCATTTTTTTCCAGAAAGAAATAGAAGGGAGTAGATTGTATCATCCATTTCTTTCATGCTTTTATTCACAGCATCATTTGTAACAGATTCTGCAAGATTCTGGGCTATAATGATGAGTAGACTCAGTCCCCACCCCCAAGGAACTCACAACCAATCTTTGGGACAAAGGGACCTCTAGAGATGACCAATCAAAGGATGCAAAAGGCTAAAATCCCTGGAGGTTCTAAAAGGGGGAAGACAAGGTCTTAAAGAGTGTGGCCAAAACAGAGAAATAACTTGCTGAGGTCTATAGATCTGACACCAAGAAACATGTTTAATGAATTACTAACATGGTCTTTATTTGAACTACCACATGTAAAACAGTTCCTTAGTTGTGATTGGGGGAGGGGGAGTTGTCAATATCAGTTGATTGGAGAGAATGTGATATAGGAGGACTACACATGTAGGCTCAAGAGCATCAGTGAGGTCCTCATTCATAAGTTGGATGGAGGAATTTATGGCTGTTCACTTAGTGCTACATTTTATAACTTCCATATGTTACATGTATTTTTGTTATAAAACCTTATATAACTTAGAATCTAATAAAAATAGTGGTTGAATAACACAATGAAAGTCATGTTATAGGGTAAAGTTTGAAAGTTGGTGTTTGTGAAATTAACTACCTTATTTGTCACAAGCTGCTATTAAAGTCAAAATAAAAATATATGTGGTATATAGAGTTTTGAGGCCTAGAAGAGAGACATGCAGCTGCTTTCCTGCCAGTATGGCAAAAATAGTAGCGACTTCTGGTCAAGATGGCAGTGTAGGAAGACATGGCTTGCCTCTTCGCACAACCACATCAAAATTACAACTAAAATATAGAACCATCATAACCACCAGAAATCAAGTTGAATGGAAGTCTGACAGCTACAGAATTAAAGAAACCACATCCATCCAGACAAGTACTAGGGGCACAGACATGGAAGGACTGGTCCCTCACCCACATGTGGTGGATAAAAATTTGGGAGGGATATCTCAGAAACAAGGAGTCCCAGCCTCACACCAGGCTCCCAAGCCTAGGGTTCCAGTGCCAGGAAGGTAAGTCCATACAACTTCTGGCTGCAAAACTCAGCAGGGATTGAATTGGTGGAAGAATCTTCTGGGGCCCCAAGCAGTTCCTCTTAAAGAACTGACACACAAAATCACCTGCTCAGACTCACTCCTTCTGAGCTCCAGCAATATGGTAACACTTGAAAGACACCAGTGGCACACAGAAAAACTGAAGTATCTGGCATCAAGGCAGGCAGAGGCCATTGTCCCTCTTCTACTCCCCACACACACACACATACACAGAGCTGGCAAAATTTTGCCATATCTGAGACTCTATCAACCTGGCTCACACTGTTTGCCTGCCTTGGAGATCCCCAGAGGCTCTTCCCCACCCAGCTTACAGGCCCACCCATGTTGCTTTTCCACATGAATGACTGGTCTTGGCTCATGATTCACAACTTCCTAAATCCTGTCAAATAAGTAACAGCCAGCCTCAGTGAGCCCCAGGCCCAGCACTAGCAGCAGCCAGCCTAGATTCAAAATTTGGCTTCACTTGGGAATCTCCTAGCCTAGCACAAGTAGCAGCCATTTCAGATTGCTTTATAGCTCAGGAAGAGTAGCCCTGGACAAAACACAGGTGGAGGATGACCTTGGTCTGCACCACCCAGGAAACCCCAGGGCCAGTGCACCCAGTGGACAGCTACACACCACATCACAGCACCACCACCTTGCCCCTGCACAGCTGATCTTGCACAGAGGGCTGAGGTTGGTGATTAGTAGTCATAGCCAATCTTTGCAGCTGACTGGCCTGGGTGAATCCCTCCCATTGATCTGCCAACAGAAACCAAGGCTCAACTACATGAGGAGGGTGGACTCAGCCCACACATAGGGTACACCTCAAGTACCCTGCTTGGGTGATAGAGGAGGCTATGCCACTGGACCCTACAGGATACTTACTACATTGGGCCTCACTACCAAGACACGGGGTCAAAGCAGCTCCACCTAACACATAGAAACAAATAAAGGGAGGCTGCCAAAATGTGGAGATAAAGGAACATGGCCCAAATGAAAGAACAGATCAAAATTCCAGAAAAAGAGCTAAACAAAATGGAGATAAGCAATCTATCAGAAGCAGAGTTCAAAACACTGGTTATAAAGATGCTCAAGGAACTTAGTGAGGACCTCAACAGCTTAAAAAAGATCCAGTCAGAAATGAAGGATTCACTCATAGAAACAAAGAATAATTTACAAGGAAACAACAGTAGAACAGATGAAGCCGAGATTCATATCAATGATGTGGAACATAAGGAAGCAAAATACAACCAATCAGAACAACAAAAAGAAAAGAGAATAAAAAAAAATGAAGATAGTGTAAGCAGCCTGTGGGACAACTTCAAGAGTTCCAACATTTGCATCATAGTGGTGCCAGAAGGAGAAGAGAAGAACAAGAAATTGTAACTCTATTTGAAAAAATAATGAAAGAAAACTTCCCTAATTTGGTGAAAGAAATACACATGCAAGTCTAGGAAGCACAGAGTCCCAAACAAGATGGATGCAAAGAGGCCCACTCCAACACACATCATAATTAAAATGCCAAAGGTTAAACACAAGGAGAGAATCTTAGAAGCAGCAAGAGAAAAGCAGTTAAATACCTACAGGAGAGTTCCCATAAGACTGTCAGCTGATCTCAAAAGAAATTTTGCAGGCTAGAAGGAACTGGCAAGAAGTATTCAAAGTCATGAAAAGCAGGGACCTACAGCCAAGATTGCTCTACCCAGCAAAGCTATCAGTTAGAATCAAAGGGCAGATAAACAGCTTCCCAAACAAGAAAAAACTGAAGGATTTCCTCATCACCAAACCATATTATATGAAATGTAAAAGGGACTTATTTAACAAAAAGATCAAAACTTTGAACAATAAAATGGCAAAATATGCAAATCTATCAACAATTGAATCTAAAAACAAACTAAGCAAACAAGAAGAACAGAGAAAGAATCATGGATATGGAGAGCATTTTGATGGTTGCCAGATGAGAGGGGTTGTGGGGGAATGGGTGAAGAGGTGAGGGGATTAAAGAAGTACAAACAGGTAGATACAGAATAGTCATGGGGATGTAAAGTACAGTACAGGAAATGGAGTAGCCAAAGAGCTTATACACATGGGCATGAATGATGGTGTGGAGATTGCCTGAGGGAGTGGGGAGGGCTGGGTGGAGGTGGGCAATGGGGGAAAAATCAGGACAACTTAATAACATAATTGATAAAATATAATTAAAAAAAGAATATTGGCAAATGTGACCAATGTAGTAAGAATATCAGCAAATAACATTATTACATTAATATTAAAAACATTACATCTATAAAGCCCTTTACAAAGTCCATCCTAAAACTGTCTCATTTGAATTTCACAGAACCCTTACATGGAAGACACTGCAAAGTCCACTGAAAAGGACACGTGACTCCCTCAGACATCTCAATTAATGTAGATGACAATGGACTAATTCCCACTCTGCCATTATTTCCCACCTTCTTATGCCCTTGTTGTACCCTGAACATTCCTGTATCATAAAATGCAGTGGATGCCAGTAGCAGTTAATCATTTACTGCATGGTTACTGTGTGTCAAATTATAGGCCTTATGATAATGCTTTGTGAACATTATTTTCTCCAATCCTCCCAACAGTCCTGAAAGAAAGTGATGTGGCATATGAGAAGATGGAGACTCAGAAATGTCCAATCACATATGGAGCTGGTCACAGAACCAGCACTATTTGACCCAGGCCCATTTGACACCAAAGTCAATGTTCCTAACCACTGTATGATACTGTCTCCTGCAAAACAAACAAACAAACAAATAAGCAAACCATCTCAAAAACCTCCCTAGCTTCTTCCCAAACACCAATTAGGGCAATGTTCACAAAGATCCCGTTCTATATGACCCACTCACCAGCTGGATTTGGGGTAACGATTCCTTCACAATGAAGATCATCTCCTTTAAGATATCCGAGGTGATGTCTTCAGACAGTTTGTAGAGCAGGTTTCTAAGACATACACCCAAAGAGACAAATGAAGTCTCACACTTGCAGAGGACAGCACAGTAAATCGAGTGCTTTTACTTATGTTCCCTCCCACGTAAATGATCACAACCCTGTACGTAGACGATTATTAATCCCACTCTATAGACCCCAAAACTAAAACTTTGAGCTTCAGCGTGACCTATTAAATTTGGATAACAGAGTAAACAGTAGGGATAGACTTTCTGATTCCAAGTCCAGTGCTAGCAAAACATAAAATACAATTATGGCCTTTCACCTGCAACTCCACTGTAGAAATGATGTCAGGCAATGTATAGTCTACTATTGAAAAAGGCAGGACATTCCTCCAACTTCTGGATAGCCATATAATGAATAACCAGACAAACTGAATGTTTCATTCATGCACTAATCCTCTATATGCCAGAGACCATTCCTTGATCTCTGAAAAATCAGTTGTTTAACAGCAAAGTGGAAAAAAAAAGTGATTTCCAGAATCCCCTCACTGACCCAAGGATAACTCAGTTATGGAAGCCAGTCCAAGTGTTAAAGCCTGAAGGACATAATTGCCCAGGCAATCAAGTGAAATAACACTTTGAAGGCTCCTCCTTGTAAAGTTCTCTATAGGTACTACCTCAGTGGACAATTTAAAAGTGATGTCTAAGGTCTGACCATGATAGGCCTGATGTCTATATTTTACCTCTCTGTGTTTCCCTCCCAAAATGTAGCTGGACATGGCATAAATAATATCCCTCTCTACCTAGAGACATCATTTTCACTTCACTTATTTTGCTCCAAGGTTGCATTCTTCTCAAATAACTGAAGGCAGACACACCCAGTGGCTCACAGAAGAAAGGATATCGGAGACTGGAAAAGAGAAAAGTGTAGGCCTGCTGTGCTTACATAAGCTTCCCTTGGCAGCGAGAAACAAAACTATGGGAAGCCACTGCTAGGCCCAGAGAGGCCCAACCTCTCCTCTCATTAGTAACTAGAGCTGAGAAATCTCCTAGCGTAAATCACTGTAAAATCCAAAGAGGTAGATCAGAAAGTGGTCTTAATCCCAGTCTCCTTTCAAAGCCCAATGACCTGAATGAACACAAAATGGAAAACCCTCTTGTCTTGATTTCAGACTCCTCCTCACCTGAACAGAGAGACCTTCTTTAGAGTGGGCAGCAAACTCCGTACTTGCTCTTTGGTGTAGTTGAGGTGCTTCAGCAGTAAGGACTGCTTCATGGTGTAAAGGAGCTCTGCTAGCAAGAAGGGGTCTTGCTCACTCAGCAGCTCCTTTGCCATGAGATGTTCAAAAACATCCGAGGCTGAGCTGGACATCTCTAGCTTCTTGCGGGAGATGAAATCTTGGCAGAGAAACTTTAATTGTTCTACTTCTTTACCTCCCAGCTGTGAATCAATAGTCAGTAGCCTTTTGCGAAAGTTCTCTCCACCATTATCAAATGAACTGGAAATCCAATTTTGACCTTGAAATGACATGGCCAGTCTGAAAGAGATGGAGAGGTGGGGTAGTGTGTTAGACAGTAAGAACACAAGGCACCTCAACTTCCCAGGCCCTCTCCCGATTTCAGCCTCCTCTGTTCCAGGCATTATTAGACTTTTCTAGAACTGCTAAAAAGTAAAAATTACTGAAATAAAAATTATTGGGCAGTTACTTAAAAAACCAATAACCCAGAAAACTCTACTGCAATACTTTATGTTAACTGTTTAGGAGGTCTGGAGGGAGATTTTCTTGGGACTCATTTGCCATGATTTCTCTGAAATGGAAATGTCCACCAGAGAAGCTGGTCAAAATGGAGGCCAACTCAGCACAACAGCTCCTGGTTGGCATCCCGGTTGGAGCTCTTAATTCATTCCCACCAAATGGCAGAAATGGCACTTAGATTTATGCCCTACATTTTAGAAATAAAGCAATCTGGAGGTTTATATTTCTGAAGTGCCTACCAACCCAAGGACAATGAGGCAACATTGTTTACCCTAATGGGACAGGCTTGTAACCCACAGAAAGAGCAGCCATCATCCGAGACCCCAAAAATAAAGGGAAGTTTTAGACAAGAGTTGCTCAAATCAATGTAGAAAGTCACAAATTAACCAATATTTCCACATGAACAGTTCATAAACTGTGGTACTTTCTACACTGAATTTTATTCTAATAAGAGTAGCAATAAACTGATAAAAAAAATTTGGTGGAGTATTATTCGCAATATAAGGACAAGGTACATAGTCACTGTATAAGACTTGGCTATTTAGAAACAAGAAACTACTTTCTAAAGCAAAGAGAACAAAGCAAAAACAAAATATCAATAACAAAGAGCC
Organism: Anoura caudifer; assembly: GCA_004027475.1. Lineage (NCBI taxonomy): Eukaryota > Metazoa > Chordata > Mammalia > Chiroptera > Phyllostomidae > Anoura > Anoura caudifer. The sequence goes on along the minus strand of PVKU01008813.1, from coordinate 9,045 downwards.
GTAATATCTAGCTGATATAATTATATAAAATATAAAGTTTCTTCTGGGCTCCTGTCTGAGTTTTTCAAATCTTATGAAATGAACACATATTACTTATATTATTAGAAAAAAGAAACCAAAAAATGACGTTTTAATGTGATCACCCATGGGGTCTGGGTTTCTCAGAGACATCTTCCTTTTCTCATACATCATATATTTGCCTTGAAGTTTTCTGAAGAACCTAAATCTTTCAGCCAGACTTTGTCTCTTGTTTGTAGATTAGCATATTTGTGCCAGTAAAGGCTATGCCAGAGCCTCCCTGGGCCTTTTTAAACTTTGATTTTCCCTGGGAAGGCTGATAAATCCAGGAGGAAATAGCACCATTACTGAAAACAAGAGTTTCTGCAAGTTTCTATAACATAAAGCAAGGGAAAATGCTGGCATCTAAGACCCCACTAGGGTCTTAGGTGTTAATTACATACCTTCAAATGAAATTCCACTGATCCTCTGGAGGTAAGTGGTTCTTAGGGATATTGTCTGAAAACAAAATTTTGAAGAAATTAGAATCCTCTATGTGCTCCAAGTTCTAAGAAAGTTCCAATTTACGCGGGAGAAAACTCAAGACTTGTTGCTGGCTATGGAAATGAAAACCGAATCTCAGGCTTGAGATTGATTTCCTGCTGATGTCATCACAGCCTTTCCCTTCCTGCCCCTGGCATCAGGATGATCCTGATTAAACAGCGCCTTCTAAAGGCATGTACGCAACTTCCCCACATTAGAGCTCAAGACCTCTTTCCCTGGCAAAGCCAGGCTCTCTTACAAATGAGCTCCTAGAAGGCACTTGTGTTCTGACCTTTCCCTTGGGTCACTCTCCTCCCTCAGCCAAAGAGGAAAGTGTCAATTTTTTCAACCACCTCCTCCCCCAGATTCACTTAAACCTTAAAATAAAACCCAAAAGCCCATGAATAGTAGTAAGCCATCTTAATCTTTTCTCAATAAGTCCAGGTACAAATAAACAAACAAAAAAATTTAAGGCAAAAAAAGAAGAGGAGGAGGAGCTGAAACATAAGCCAATGGGAGGTATGTGCAAGAAACTCAACTAACAATGGGCAAAATTAATGAAGTCTCTGCCCTCATAGCATTCAATCCAGCAGGAAAGATACTTTGAAGACGTTATTTCTAAGAATAAAAACAATACCTAACACATAACACAATTACTAGGTGCCAAGCATGCTTTACTCACTTAATCATCCAAGTTTCTAAGGTAAATATTATTACCAAGGCCCTTTTCTTGTAATCCTTGCCGAGGATATGATTATTGATTTTAGGGAAAGAGGAAGGGAGAAAGAAAGAAAGAGAAATATCAATGTGAGAGAAAAACATCAATTGGTCGCCTCCCATACACACACTGACTTGGGAATGAACCTGCAACCTAGGTTATGTGCCCTATCTAGGAATCAAACCTACAGTCTTTCAGTGCATGGGATGATGGTCCAACCAAGTTGCCTGGCCAGGGCCATGACCTCCTTTTTAAGACATGAAAAGTAAGACACAGAAAGGTTAGGTAATTTTTCCAAGATCACAAAATGAGTTAGTAAGAGAGCCAAAACTTAAACCAGTGAGTTTGGCTGTAAGTCACTGCACTGTGTTTCAGCTGATTCAAATGTGTTAAGTTTGGGAAGAAATATAGAATCTTAGAAAGATTTTATCTCTGAATAAAAGTAAAAATTATGATGTTTAATTAGCAAATGTGTTAAAGTACCATTTCTGTATCCTAGGCATATCCAGAGAACTTCAATGTTTAAGAAAGACAAACCCTAGTGGTGATGGTTGCACAACAAGGTAAATGTACTTAAATCCATGAAATTGGTAAAACCCTCTCATTACATGTCAACAGCAATCAAGACTCAACTACAACAGGCAAGGATACGCAGCCCACACAGGGCGGGTGTGGAGCACCTGGAGTCTGCTTTGGTGATGAGAGAGACTGTGCCACTAGATGCTACAGAATACCTGCTACACAAGGCCACTCTGCCAAGCCTGGGAGACACAGAAGCTCTACCTAATACATAGAAACACACACAGGAAGCCTGCCAAAACAAGGAGACAAAGAAACAGGTCCCAAACAAAGCAACAGGAGAAATCTCAAAAAAAAAAAAAAAAAAAAAAAAAAAAAAAAAAAAAAAAAAAAAAAAAAAAAAAAAAAAAAAAAAAAAAAAAAAAAAAAAAAAAAAAAAAAAAAAAAAAAAAAAAAAAAAAAAAAAAAAAAAAAAAAAAAAAAAAAAAAAAAAAAAAAAAAAAAAAAAAAAAAAAAAAAAAAAAAAAAAAAAAAAAAAAAAAA
>PVKU01008812.1:0-69283 GCA_004027475.1 Anoura caudifer | reverse complement strand
AGGGGTACCAGAAGGGGAAGAAGAAGAGCAACCAGTGGAAAACTTATTTGAACAAATAATAAAGGAGAACTTCCCCAATCTGGCAAAGGAAATAGTCTTCCAGGAAGTCCAGGAAGCTCAGAGAGTCCCAAAGAAGTTGGACCCGAGGAGGAACACACCAAGGCACATTATAATTACATTACCCAAGATTCAAATGAAGCAGAGAATTCTAGAAGCAGCAAGGGATAAGGGGACAGTCACCTACAAAGGAGTTCCTATCAGACTGTCAGCGGATTTCTCAAAAGAGACCTTACAGGCAAGAAGAGGCTGGAAAGAGGTATTCCAAGTCATGAAAATCAAAGACCTATATCCAAGATTGCTCTATCCAGCAAAGCTGTCATTTAGAATGGAAGGGAAGATAAAGTACTTCTCAGATAAGGTCAAGTTAAAGAAGTTCATCATCACCAAGCCCTTATTATATGAAATGTTAAAGGGACTTATCTAAAAAAAAAGAAGATAAAAAATATGAACAGTAAAAAGACAGCAAACTCACAGGTGTTAACAACCAGACCTAAAGCAAAAGCCAACTAAGCAAACCACTACAACAGGAGCAGAAACACAGAAATGGAGATCACATGGAGGGTTAGCAATAGGGGAGTGGGAAGAGGAGAGAGGGGGACAAGGTACATAGAACAAGTAGCATAGATGGTAGGTAGAAAATAGACAGGCGGAGGGCAAGAATAGTGTGGGAAATGTAGAAGCTAAAGAACTTATGACACATGGGCATGAACTAAAGCAGGGAATGTGGATGGGAGGGGGTGTGCAGGGTGGAGGGTAATGAAGAGGGGAAAATGGGACAACTGTAATAGCATAATCAATAAAATATAATTTAAAAAATTATTAAAATTTTTCCTTGGGTATATTTGTCTGTGTATGATGAAGTATCTAGCCACTGAATATTCTGTGACTTTTTTGTTATCAAGTCACAGAATGAACCTCACTGTGGGAACCTAGAGTGTTGCCATTTGCCAGCACCTACTCTGGTTCAACTCTTTCCTAGAGTGAAAATAGACAATTTTCCTTTGTTCAAAAATCAGCTTATTCTCTTGGAACATAAGTACAGTTAAAATTTTGCTTTTCAAAAATCTTTAATGGGTTAACACTATGTCAGCAAAATAATTCAATAATTCCCACCCTCACAGGGAGCCACAGAACCTTAGCTAAGACACCCAAGGTGCCTTCTCCTTTCATCTCAGAAAGCACTGCTGGTCCACACAGCTCACTGGGACTGTATTCTCTCTAACTCTGAGTATAAAGTTTTCTCCTGTTGTTAAATAATATATCACCATAAGATAACAATTTTGCAAAACGGAAGTAGTCCCACTAAATTAATACTAATAGAAGGGCCCTGACCAGTGTGGCTCAGTTGGTTGGGCATCATCCCACAAAGGGAAAGGTTACCAGTTTGATTCCTGGTCAGGGCACAGACCTGAGTTTCAGCTTTAGTCCCCAATTTCAGACATGTGCAAGAGGCAACCAATCGATATTTCTCTATCACATTGATGTTTCTCTTCCTCTCTTTCTCCCTCCCTTCTCCTCTCTCTAAAAATAAATAAACAAAAACGTTAAAAATGTACCTATTGTCTTTGCACCAAAGAAACAGAGAATAATGTTCATCACCATTTGTGTTTATAGCTACTGGTAACCTTCTTATCCTTTTAGAAAGGCATAAATAAAATTCCCCTGTTGGAGACAGAAGTAATGCTCACGAACACTGATGACCCTTAAAATGTAATCTGTAGCAATGAGTGAAGTGGCCATTCTGCCGAGCTGTGTGAGCCTGAGAGACAGAGCTGTGTGAGCCTGAGAGACAGAGCTGTGTTTTTTCCTGTAAATGTCCCCAGTGTGTGGGTCAGATTACTACCTCAGCAAATGTATGCCAATTCGATTTTAATTTCTCCACAAGGTTTGTAAACAAACCCAGATTAGATGTGAACAAGAAAAAAAAAACCCACAGGACTGAGATGGGGAATGGGGAAGATTTCAACTAAAATATTATCTCAAGAGGAAAAGGGAGTAGCTGGGAAAGGCTCATTAAAAGCTGAAAGAATAACCGGTACTGGAAAAGGAAAAAGTCCAGAGCATTTTAGGAATGATAGAGGTGGAAAAAAAAAAACAGCCAGGCCCTCTTGCGTCAACCCCTTTATTTTACAGAGAGGTCCATAGAGGGAAGACACTTGCTGCTGGTCTCAGCCCACAAGAACAGTGATTTGTCAACCGGTGTGCCACAAGAATTTTTAAAACACACAGTACCTGACTATTTAGTCAGGAGTACTAGCCTCTTTTCCCTTAGATTGTCAAATTGAATGATGACAATTGCTTACACAATAATAGTCATCCAACATGAATATATCCAAATTATATCTATTTTTTGGTCAGATCAGCAAAAAGAATATTTTGTGGTGTGCTGCAGAATTTTAGGAATTAAGTTTGTGTGCCATGAGGTGAAAAAGTTTGAAAATCACTGACCTAGAGGCAAAGGTGAGACAGTGAATGATTTCATCCTGCATGTGAGTCTCAGCTGCTCCACACTGGAGGCCCCTGTCCCCGCCCCAGGCATCCAGAACAAGCCTGGCTTGTCAGAAGAGAGGGTTTATGTCAAAGCTTCACTTCTTATTTCCAAGTCTGGGACAAACGGCTTACTCTCCAATTAGAAGTGTAATAAAATAAAATAAAAAATTTCCGTTAGTTAAAAATAAAAAAAGTGAAGCTACTTCGACTCACATTTTGCCCTACTGATGCAGGGTGCAGCCAGGAGGGGGGCCCCCAAAATAGGGATTTGGAATGGGGTCCAGAACTCAGGATGTCCAGGGAATATTGGAGGGACATATAAGATGTCCTCACCCCTTCCCCCACAGTATGAGTTGGGGGAAGGGACACATGGAGCAGGGACATGTAGAGCTGCTAATCCATGGCATGGTCATTTAACATATCTATAGCCTTTGGCTGGTAGCTTAGATGTGTTAAATAACTGTGGCCATGCTCTGAGCCAGGGGGATGGAAAGGACTCCCCCCAAGATGTGACTGGGGAAGGAACCCCAAGTCACAGCAACTGCGTGGGAGCTTGGAGAAGATTGGCTCCAGAAAATGGGGACACACCTGCCCAGACTCATGATGGCATCCCAAAAAACTTGGAATATACGGGAATGCTGGCAGGTGTAACTGATTGTCGGAGGAGTTGGAAATGGGGGTACAGAAGAGATTTGGCGCCGGGATTTAAACTGAGATGTGGCAGCCATTGGGAGAGAATCCATGTGCTTTCACGATAGTTAGGACCCTCACAGCCCTGTGAGGAAAAATCACCATGTGGCTTTAGCAGAGAATTGCCACTTGACTTTGCCAGAGTGGAGACCCTCTTGCAGCTTTGCCAGAGGGAGGAGATTCCACTCGGTTTCATCAGAGTGCAGACCCCTGCAGCTTTGGTGAAGAGGGAGAGCCACGTGGCTTTGCTAGAGTGGGGACCCCTTCCCAGCAGCTTTGGTAGAAGAAGGACCACACGGCTTTGGGGTGCTCCCTTTGGCTGCGTGGCCTGGGAACAAGAGAGACTTTGCCTAGAAGAAGGGTGAAAGAACTCTTGCCAGTACGCCATGAGAAGGTGCCACGTGGCTTTGGATTAATTAGAGATCCTGCCTGGACGACGACACAGCTGACGGTGTCAAGAGCCTGGATCCCAGACGTGTGCTTCTCTTCCTTGCAATTACGGTTCCCTGAATTAGGGCAGAGGGAGATAGGAAGCACTGTGGGCGTCTGTGGGTATCCTAAAGGACTTTGATATTTTAATGAAGATGTTAAGTCGTTACTTTAACTCTGTATAGCATTAAATAAACATTTCCTTTCCTTTTCACAAATCTCTGGCTTTGAGAGGCATCTTTCCACAAGGCGGCGGATAATAACGGACCTTCTGTTGCTCTGTAACACTAACACACCAAAGTCCTATGTGGGAGATTACAGTCCAGAACTCCTGCAAAGAATGGCTGAAAAGAAACACAATTCCTCAAAACTCTTCTTGTAATATTTTGAGGATTCTTGGCTCCAGAGCTTCCAAAAGGTCTAGAGTACTGGAAGCACTGTGCTGGTGTGGTGCAAGTTCAAATCAGCAGGAATCTGTACAAGGAGAGATGTTGCCATGCACATTTGTAAGATACAATAGAAACCTGGAGTAAAGAGGAAATGATATTCAGTAGGAACCAGCAATCATATAAAAATACTTAATAAAACAAACACACAAACTACTTAGTCATGTAATTCTCCTCAAATGCAGTGCAAATAAACACTTTAAATATTACCTACAAACACCTAAGTCATATAGTAACTACAAACTACAAGATGGTTATTGTTTCATAGATGCTAAAGCAAATAAATGAGTAGCTACTGCTTCCATTCATAGACTCAATAATTCAATCCTGCATTGATCACATATTGATCAAGTGACTAGTATATTAGGCCCTACACTTGAAGATGGGTGCAAAGGTGAATGAACAAGAAACAAGCCTTCCTTTGGGGCATTCCAACTCAAGACCAGGGTGGTAGAGAAGAAAGTAAATTACTGTGTTGCAAAGAGAAAAGTACTCTGGTAGAAGAACGACACAGGGTCAAGGGCAAATGAAAGAGGGAGGGAATCCTCTCTGAAACATGAGAATGTTCATTCAATTAGAGTTCTGATGGCAAAGACTCTTTGTTGGTTCATTTCATAAAGTCACACAATTTTCTCTCTTTAATGGTAAAACCTGAAACAACATTAATTCCAAATTTCCCTTGTTGGTACTTAATAGACACTTGTAGAATTAAATTTGTCTTTTCCATCTTGATATTCTACCTCTTTTAACTGAGAAAGGTCCTTAATTTTTCTTTTAAGCTGTAAGAAAGTATCCTTATGTATCATAGAAATGTACACTTGAAACCTATATGATCTTATTAACAAATGTCACTCCAATAAATTTAATATAAAAAAGGAAAAAAGAAAATATCCTTTAAATTAGCAAGATTATACATATAGTCTGAAATAAATAGATATCCTTATGCTATCAAGATACTTGAAACACTTATAGTTGAACTGTTCTCGGGTTACCGGAGGAGTTTTAAACATGATTTGATAGATTGACAGATACGTAGTGTTGCGGACACCAGCCAGCAGTGTCCGCGTCATTATGGATTAATTAAAACATACACACAGACTACCAACATTGGTGGAGGAATAAGGATAACCAACAGGCTTTTCTCTCAAGAGGAGCCAAAGCAGCAGCCTCCACCATCACAGGCCTTTATTCTAATCATTTCCTCTTACATTCCAAGATGGTTCTTCCTCACTCTCCCAGTTACAACAAAGGAGCCAATGCCCCTCATTACATCACAGAAGAAGGATATTAGCAAATGAATAGGCAGCAGGTTACACTGGGCCTGCAGGTACTTGCAGGGTGAGGGGGTTTCAGCAAAGAGCAAGCTTCAAAAGAGCGTAGGTATATTGCAAATTTGATTACCCACAAGGGAACCTATCTGTGGGCGTGGGTCCTGTGCATCTCCAGATGGGAGCTGGGCCCATGCCACATAGAAGGGTCTGCCACACATAGAATTTAGAACAGAGGATGACTTCCCTATTTTTAGAAAAATAAACCGAGACCTACCTACACTGATTGAATGAAATAGCCAACCTCATAAAATTAGTATTAGAAAATGCTTGCAACCTCTAATTATTGTAGCAGTCAACAGAACTCACAGTCACTGCCTCCAATTCAGTCAAGATTTTAGATTCAACTCACTTTCTCTCCATTATACTTTTATCATAATACTGACATTAATACTTTTGTCATAATACTTGGAATTTCAACACCCCATATAGTAGGAAATACATTCAACTCATTAGCCTGCCAATCTTTAACTCTTCAACAAGATATTGTCCCACATCTCACCTGGGCCACACCTTCTGCATGGTCACACCTTTGTCCCCTGTCATTACCAACAGGTGCATCCCACCTAAAAGTCTAGTTTCGAGCATCCCACTCTCCTTCCATCAGCTCACTCCCTCTCATACCCCAGCTCTACCAGCGTTTGACCCTACTGGCACCTTGTTTTCATTGTTTATTCCCCCTGCTCACATCCTCACTCCTCTTCACACTGAGCTCAAATTTCATGGCCAGTACTATAACCACTCCTTTGCAGACACCCCCAATTCCATTTTCATCTCTCCTTTAGTCATAACTACCTGAAAAACTCCAACCTTGACCAAATCTAACTCTCTTTTTCTATCTCTTTTTCTCTCCCTCTCTCTGCCACCCCCCACCCCCACTCCTCACCTGCACCTGTGCAATTGAATATGCCTAGAGGAAAACACAATCGTGCTGACTGGTCATTCTGCAAAACCATGACCACAAACAACAGGCTGACCCTCATGTTCCCTGTTGTGCACTTTTATCAAGTCTACTCTCCTAAACAACTATTTTATACCTTGTCTTTCTCAAACCTCCCAAACCCCTGCACCTCCTTCTGATCAGATGATTGCTTCTTATCTCAACAAGAAAAAAAAAAAATCCCTGTCAACCAATCTACTAACTTTTTGAACCTGTAGACACAGGCCTTGTCTTCCCTTTTACAACAATGAATCTGGTCCTTGTGCATTATTAGATCTCACTTCCCCCTCAATACTCAACAATTACAATTTTGCAAATATCTCCCTTTCTCCTGCTTTATCAACTTTTTCTCTCTCTACTGAATCAATTCAATTAGCATTTACACATGCTTCCATCTTAAAAATCTCTGTTGTCCTCACATTCTCCTCTAGCTACTACATCATTTATCTCCTCTCATCAAAGTCACCTATGATCCCACATGGTCAAAGCCAATGATCAATTTTTTTCTTCATCTTACTTATCAGAAGGGTGTGACACATTTGACCATTGTTTCCTTCCTGAAATATTTCTTCTCTTGATTTCTGGACAACAATACACTCTTGCTCTCCTTCAACCCTGGCTACTCAGTCTCAGCCTCTTTAATAAATCCTCTTCTTCCTGCCAACTTATAAATGTTGTAATGTCCCAGGGCTTGATTCTTAGACCTTTTCTTTTCCTGCTACTCCTTTGATGATCTCAGCCTGCTGGCTATAAATATCATCTATACACCAATGAATCATTAATTTATACATTTAGTCCTACCCTGAACCCCAAACACATATATGTAAGCTACTTTTGTACTTGGAAGTTACTTGAAGTTTTCTAAAATAGAACTTTATCCCTCCCCTATTAAGCCATGACTTCTCCCCATTTTCTTCCTCATCTCCCTAAATATCAATTGAATTCATCCAGTTGTTTGTGCCAAGCCTTAGGAATTTTTTTAAATTTTATTTTATTTTATTGATCATGCAATTAAAGTTCTACCATTTCCCCCCCATTCCCCTCCACCCTGCACCCCCCTCCCACTCACACTCCCCCCCTTTAGTTCATGTCTATGGGTCATAAGTTCTTTAGCTTCTACATTTCCCATACCATTCATGCCTTCCCTCTGTCTATTTTCTACCTACCATCTATGCTACTTATTCTCTGTACCTTTTCCCCCTCTCTCCTCCTCCTACTCCCCTGTTGCTAACCCTCCATGTGATCTCCATTTCTGTGGTCCTGTTCCTGTTCTAGCTGTTTGCTTAGTTTGCTTTTGCTTTTGTTTTAGGTGTGGTTGTTAATAATTGAGAGTTTGCTGTCATTCTACTGTTCATAATTTTTATCTTCTTTTTCTTAGATAAATCCCTTTAACATTTCACATAATAAGGGCTTGTTGATGAACTCCTTTAACTTGACCTTATCTGAGAAGCCCTTTATCTGCCCTTCCATTCTAAATGACAGCTTTGTTGGATAGAGTAATCTTGGATGTAGGTCCTTGCCTTTCATGACTTGGAATACTTCTTTCCAGCCCCTTCTTGCCTGTAAGGTCTCTCTTGAGAAATCAGCTGACTGAGTCATGGGTGCTCCTTCGTAGGTAACTGTCTTTTTTCTCTTACTGCTTCTAGAATTCTCTCCTTCATTTTAATCTTGGCTAATGTAATTATGATGTGCCTTGGTGTGTTCCTCCTTGGGGCCAACTTCTTTGGGACTCTCTGAGCTTCCTGAAAGTCTATTTCCTTTGACCGATTGGGGAAGTTCTCCTTTATTATTTGTTCAAGTAAGTTTTCCACTTGTTGCTCTTCCTCTTCTCCTTCTGGTACCCCTATGATTTGGATGTTAGAACATTTAAAGATGTCCTGGAGGTTCCTAAGCCTCTCCTCATTTTTTTGAATTCTTGTTTCTTCATTCTTTTCTGTTTGGTTGTTTCTTTCTTCCTTCTGGTCCACTCCATTGATTTGAGTCCGTTTTCTTCCCATTACTATTGGCTCCCTGTGCATTTTCCTTCATCTCACTTAGTGTAGCCTTCATTTGTTCATCTAATTTGCGACCAAAATCAACCAATTCTGTGAGCATCCTGATCACCAGTGCTTTGAACTGTGCATCTGATAAGTTGGCTCTCTCTTGGTCTCTTAGGAGTACTGACTCTGGGGCTTTGATGTGTTCTTACGCTTGAACCATACTTTTTTTTTGGTCTGGTCGTGCCTATTACATTTGAAGGGTAGAGCCTTAGGTGTTCACCGGTTGCGGGGCAACTTAGTCGCTTAGTCACTTAGTCACTGTAAGTGGGGGCGGGGTCCGAGAGGGAACAATGGTGCTTGCTCCGCTCTCTCTCATATTTCAGTCCCTTTAGCCATTTCCCACAAGCAAATTGGGCCCTTCTGCTGCTGCCTCTCGGGTGGGTGGGCCTGTGTACGCTCTAGGACCCTGTGGGACTCTCCAATGTACTCTCCTGTGATGCTGGGAGTCTCTCCCAGCACCTCAACCCCCACAAGCATTTTCAGTCAGTGCTTTTAGGCTTTATTTCCCAGCACTGGGGCCCTGGGTCACGCAGTCTGTCTCCCCATTTTTGCCTAGTTTATCTGCATGCAAATGTGTGTGTGCAATCAGCCAGCCACCTTGCATGCCCAGGACTGCCAACCACTGCTTTCTTCTGCCATGATCCCTCTCCATGGGCCACCGACTCTGCCCTCCTACTGATCTGGATGAATGGTTGTCAAATTTCCTTATGGTTCAATTTTCTGTCAGATATGGTTGTTTTTTTGTTTCTAAATTTTTGTTGTCCTTAATCTTGGTTGTGTGAGGAGGTACAGTGTGTACACATATGCCTCCATCTTGGCTGGAAGTCTGGAATTTTTTTACTGATTTCTCCTATTGCAGCTCACTTCCAATCTATAAGTAAATCTTCTTGACTCTATTTTCAAGACACTTCCAATTCTATCCATCCCCATCACATCCAACTCTACCCTCTGGACTATATAGGAGCAGTCTCTTAACTGTTCTTCTGCTTCTACTCTCTCCTTTCTACAAATTACTTTCCACAGATCAACTACACTGAGCCATTTAAAATATAAGTTGAATTACATAACTCCTCTGGTTAAATGAACCCTTTCAATTGCTTCCCATATCTCTCAAATTGAGTCTTTAAAATGACCTATAAGGCCCAATGTAATCTGGTCCACAGACACCTCTCTGACTTCATCTTGAATGTCTGTGTCCCCCTAAAATTCCTATGTTGAAATTCTAATACCTAAAGTGATAGTATTAAGAGGTCAGGCCTTTGGGAGGTACTTAGGTCATGAGGGTAGAACCTTCATAAATGAGATTAGGGCTCTTATACCCCAGAGATCTCCCTCTCCCCTTTTACCATGTGAGGATACAATCAGAAAGTGCCACCTAGGAAGCAGGAAGAAGGGTCACCCCAGATAGTGACCATGCTGGTGCCTTGATCTTGGACTTCTAGCCTCCAGAAGTGTCAGAAATAAATATCTGTTCTTTATAAGTCACTCAGTCTGTGGTATTTTGTTTTAGTAGCCCAAATTGACTCGGTCTATAAATTTAAAAAGTATGGTTTTCTCAAGCCCTGTTCAGTTGTACTGGATGAAAAGTTGGACTTTTTACCAGGTGAAGAGAACCGAGGAGCAATGTAATTGGTTTCGTGTATAGCATGGACCATGGATTCTCAGCGGGGTAGAGACAGACAGAACAAAGGTGGCACTTGAGGTCCTAAAGGGGTTCAAGAATTATTGGTATTAGAATACCAGAGGAAATGAGTTAGACAGATCAATATGAAGAATATGATGGCCCAAAAGTAGGGTGCTTAAAATGGGAATTTGGGGTGAAATATAATTATTAGTAACAATGAGGTCAAGACTGTGAACAAGGAGAATGTGATGATGGGTGGGGCTCAAGGAGTGTCCAGGAGAGAAGGTAAAAAACAAGGAAGGCAATGTGTTAAAAAGCATCCTCTGTGTGGATACTTGTATCACAAGAACAATGATGGTACTTGAGTTAGGAAGACTAGGAAGCAAACATCTTCAAGGAATGAGTGGAAATGACCCATGATCTGCAACAAGGAGAGGGAATGGTTGGCAACTCCTCTCAACAGGAGACTGATTCAGAGCTAGGAGTATTAGAAAAGGAAAGAGCAAGGTCTGGAAGTGACTGTGTACGGAACAGGAAGACACCTATCTTTGTCTAAGAGGATAGAGCTGTGTGTAAACAAATAAAATAAAAACAGCTCTGCTGGGGAAGCAGTGGCCTCAGGGAAGAGCTCTGTTGCACTTAGAGCAAGAAGATGAAGGGAAGGATTAAAGAAGAATTTGCAAATATAGAGATGTGTGCTGGTGATAGGCTGTGAATTTCAAAGAGCACAGTAAGGAGTCTGGGAATCAAAGGAGGCAGGGGTCTAGGATTTCCAGGTTTGGGGAAGGGTTGGTGACTGAAACAGAAAAGGGTATGTTAGAGCTGAATAGCTCTATGTTAGAGATCAGAATCCAGGCAGTAAGGAAAACCTGAGCACCCTGAGTTCCGCACTTCTAAAGGCATATGAAGTAGACCTGGTGTGATAAATGCTGCAGTGCTTTGCACAGATCCCCTTCCCACTCTCCAGGACTGAATCTCTGGCCTCCAGCTGCTGGGATGTTGGTGCTGACAGCTTTTAACTGAGCACCCCTCCAGGAATTGCCAGAGAATGAAGAGAACTCCCTTGCCCAATGTCACACCCTTCCTGGGCTCACCCTACCCCCTCCTGTGACTGGTCAACACAGAAGTCTGAGTGCCTGGACACCTGGCCCACCTCCTTACTCACTGGAAAGACCTTGAGAGCTTCAGAGCTCTCCCTAGCCTTGCAGAATCTGTGCAGGCCTCTGCTACTGCACTGCCTAGACCACTGTCTTTCTGTCTTCCCTGCCCTTTTCCCCAAGATGGTGATGCTGAGAGAACTCTTTAGGTGAACCACCTGTGCTCAAATCTCCTTCTCAGGGAACTGCTACCTGGACAAACAGGAACAAGTGAGATGATTCCTGAGACTCTCAAAACAAATAGTGTGGGGGAGGGGGTTGCGGGGGGTGGGGGGCGTGCTGTGAGTGCTGAGAAGGGGAAGGGCAACGTGAGAAGGTCTTGCCAAGAATTCACAAGCTCAAAGGGTCCCTTTTCATCCCCAGAACACCTAGAATTCTGAGGCTGTACTTAATATAGAATTCTTACTGTTTGATATACTTCAAGAGAAGAGAAGACAAAAATAATTAGCCTTTCTGTCCTGAAACCTTGTAGAAATTCTTATTTTCATATTGAACCCCTTAACAAAAGTGGAATAGTCACTGTACTAGACTGCATTCCTGTCAGAGTTTTCTCTGAAGTGTCCTAACCAGGCCTTTGCCTCCCAGGAATAATACACTTCCTTCCCCAGATTTGGTCTCCTGACTTGCTTAGCCAATAAAATATGAGTGAAAGTGACATGTGCCACTTCCAAAAAAAAAAAAAGTTTTAAGAGCCATTGCAATTTCATCTTCTCTCTTTTCCCTTTTTCCTAAATCAGCACTATCCCATATGGGCACTGTCATGCAAAAGCATTCAAAGGCTATAGATAAACAAATGAACATGGTTATGTTTCAATGAAATTTTATTTACAAAAAGAAGCAGCTGAGCAGATTTGATTCTCAGTTGGATAGACACTTCTGACAAATTTAAGAATGCCAGCCACAGGCTAAAAATACAGGCAATTCCCTAAATTCACTTTTTTTTGCAAATTTTACTCACCCAGTTTTGTTTTGTAATTTTTGTATTAAAGATGACAGAGAACATATTTGCTTGTATCAGTTCCCAGAGCCCATTTATTTAATACGGCTTAAATGGATGAAAAGGCAAAGGATGGCATATTTGCTATTTCTTGATGAGTAGGGAAAAAAAAAAACAACTAGCAATATCTCTATTTGCACATATCCTTCAAAAGCAATTGGGAAGACATAGAGAAAGAGAGTCAGAGAGATAAGATAAATGGCTGAGTTAGGGATAAATAGAAAAGAAATGGAAACATGAGAGAAAATAATACAAGTGTGGGAGAAAATGGAGTGAAGGTAGAACTCCTGTAAGTTTTCTTCAGCACCAGGACCAGAAAGTATGCTTGTTCCTCTACTGCCACCTGCAGTTCTTTCAGGGTCCTGGTTTATTTTTGCGATTTTCACTAATGGGGGGGTTAAACTACCCAGGATGCACCTCCTAAGAGTGCTTTTCCATTTTTAACTTTAGCTACATCTTGCTGAAATCCACAGGGATTCAAAAATGGCAACACGTGAGTAAATGATTTTTAAATGGGGGGTGGGAAGAAGGGGACAAAATCAATGATTGAGGATATATAGGGGTAGGGGTCAAGTTTAATGTCGAGAAGAGGGTCCGGGAAATGAGGTAGTTAGGAGACAGAGATTAATTGTATAAATTAGAGAACTGAGTTTGCATGCGGCTGGGCAATTCTACAAAGTGGTAAGGCAAAATTATAGACTATTAATATGGCTTGTATCTGGAGGTATGAAATGCAAGAAAAATTGTGCCTAACAAATAGTTCTGGGCAGATCTGGGATAGTAAATCAGGGTCTGACCATCTCCTATGCATTTTATCACTCCTGGTCAAGGAATTAGTCATAATAAGATTACAGGGATATAATCTGTTTACAGATTAGTCAGATCCATTCTATCACTGCATTTTGGTTACCTATGTAAGAGTCTGTCTACACAGTGAGCAATTTGAGGCAGAAATATCTTTTTTATTATTGTAAACCTACCACTAATTATAGTAGATGTCCAAGAGTTAGCACTCAATAAACTTACATTGAATTAAATTGTTTCATTTTGATGATAAAATGCAGTATTTTTTCAAAATTTATTGTGGAAATTTGTTGATTCATTGAAATGGAGATGCAAAACACTTTGTGGTTTCTCTGCAGTGATATGGAGGATGCTTGTGCTCCAGCTTGCTTCAAGGTCATAGTAACCTTAAAACAAACTTCCTATATTACAAGAAAATATTACAAACAACTATGTGCCGGCAAATTAGACAATCTGAAAGAAATGGATAAATTCTTAGAAACATACAATTGAGTAAAACTGAATCAAGAAGAAAGTGAAAATCCAAACAGAGTGAGTACAATGAACAAAATTGGAGTAGTAATCAAAAACCTCCCAACAAACAAAATTTTGAATCAAATGTCTTCAAAGGTGAATCTCCCAAAATATTCAAAAAATAACTAATACCTATCCTTCTCAAACTGTTTCAAAAAATTCAAGACTCCCAAGCTCATATATGAGGCCAGCATTATCCTAATTCCAAAACCAGATAAAGACTGCAAAGGAAGGAAATGATAGGTCAATATCCCTAATGAACATAGATGCAAAAAGGCTCAGCAAAATATTAGCAAACTCAATTCAGCAACACATTGAAAAGATCATAAACAATGATCAAGTGGGATTTACTCTTGGGACATAAGTTTGGTACAATATCCACAAGTCAATTAATGTGATATATCACATAAACAAAATGAAAGATGAAAATCATATGATCATATCAATAAATGGAGAAAAGCATTTGACAAAATCCAGCACCCACTTATGATAAAAACTCTCACCCAAGTGGGAACAGAGGGAACATTCCTCAACATAATAAAGGTTGTTTATGATAAGCACACAGCTACCATCATGCACAATGGGGAAAAGCTAAAACCATTTTTCTTAAGATCAGGAACAAGACAGAGTTGTCCACTTTCACCACTCTTATTCAATATAGTTCTTGAATTCCTAGCCACAGCAATCAGACAAGAAGACACAAAAAGCATCCTAATTGGAAAGGAAGAAATAAAACTGTAGTTATTTGCAGATCACATGATACTAAAGATTCCACCAAAAACTACTAGAACCAATAAATGGATTTAGTAAAGTAGCAGGATACAAAACAAATATTCAGAAATCACTTGAATTTTTTATACATCAATAATGAATTATCAGAAAGGGATACTAAGAAAACAATCCATTTATAATTGCATCACAAAATAAATAAAATACCTAGGAATAAATTTAACCAAGGAGGTAAAAGACTTGTACTTGGAAAATTATAAGACACTGAAGAAAGATATTAAAGAAGATATGAATAAATGGAAGCATACACCATACTCAGAGATAAAAGAATTAACATAATTAAAATGTCCATACTACCCAAAATGATCTATAGAATCAGTGCAATTCCTATCAAAATACCAATGGCATACATATTTCACAGAACTAAAACACATAATCCAAAATTTTAAGTGGAACCACAAAAGACCCAGAATAGCCACGGCAATCTTGAGAAAAAGGAACAAAGTCATAGGTATCATGTTATCCAATCAAATTATACTATAATACTATAGTAATCAAACAGCATGGTACTGGCATAAAAACAAATGTATAAATCAAACAAACAGAATAGAGAGCCTAGAAATAGAACCATGCCTGCATGGTCAATTAAAATTTGACAAAGGAAGTAAGAATATACAATGGGGTTAAGGTAGTATAGCCATTAAATTGTGTTAAGAAAATTGGATACATGCATACAATGAAATTAGACTACCTTCTTACACCATACAAAAGAATAAATGCAAAAGGGACTAAAGAATTAAATGTAAGACTCAAAACCATGAAACTCTTAGTAGAAAACATTGGTAATAAAATCTCAGACACTTCTCTTAGCAATATTTTTTCTGATATGTCTCCTCAGGCAAGAGAAACACAAAATAAAAAAATGGGACTCTATCAAACTAAAAAGTTTTTGCACAGCAAAGGAAACCATTAACACAATAAAAAGACTACCTATTAATTGGGAGAAGATACTCACCAATGATACAGCTGATAACAGGTTAATATCCAAAATTTATAAAGAACTCGTACAACTCAACACAAAAAAAACCCACAAACAAACAACAAATCCAATTTAAAAAATGGATGAAGGAGGATCGGGCCAAGATGGAGGCGTAGCTGGACATGCTGTGCCTCCTCTCGCAACCAAGATTAAGGACAACAAAAAAAATAGAACCAAAAAAAAAAAAAAAAAACCCAACCAGGACAGAGAGAAAATTGAATTGTATGGGAGTCCAACAACAGTGATTCACCCTGACCGGTAAGAGGGGTGGAGTCAGCAGCTAGCAGTGTCCATGGCCGCAGAGTTGGATTGGGTGGCATAAGCCAGTGGTAGTCACCAGCATGCAGTCACTCCAGGTGCACAGGAGGCGGCTAGTTGCCTAACATGGGGGGGTCAGGCAGGGCGCACAAGGCAGCAGACCGTGGACACACATTTGCACACAGATAAACCAGGCAAAAATGGGCAGCAAGACAGACTGTGCGAAGCAGGGCCCCAGCGCAAGGAAGTGAAGCCTAAAAGCACCCGTTGAAAATACTTGTAGGGGCTGAGGTGCTGGAAGGGAGTCCCTGCCTCACAGGAGAGTTTGTTTAGGAGACCCACGGGGTCTTGGAGCATGTACAGGCCCACCCACATGGAAATCAGCACCAGAAGAGCACAATTTGATAGGGGAAAGAGGTTGAAGGGACTGGAATCCATGAGACAGTGCGGAGCAAGCGCCACTGTTCCCTCTTGAACCAGCCCCCACATCCAGCATCACAACCCCGCCCTGGTGAACACCTAGGCCCTGCCCCTCACTAAGCAGCCACAACCAGACAAAAAAAAAAAAACACCAAGAATGGCTCAAAACGGAGAACAGACCGAGGCCCCAGAGCTAATTCATCTGAGCAACCAGGAGGTGGTCAACCTATCAGATGCAGAGCTCATAGCACTGGTAGCCAACCTATCAGAAGCACAGTTCAAAGATCTGGTGATTAGGAAGCTCACAGAATTGGTTGATTTTGGTTGCAAATGAGAGGAACAAATGGAGGCTACAATAAGTGAAATGAAGGAAAATGTGCAGGGAACCAATAGTGATGGGAAGAAAACTGGGACTCAAATCAATGGAGTGAAGCAGAAGGAAGAAAGAAACAACCAAACAGAAAACAAGGAAGAAACAAGAATTCAAAAAAATGAGGAGAGGCTTAGGAACTTCCAGGACATCTTTCAGCGTCCCAACATTTGAATTATAGGTGTACCAGAAGGAGAAGAGGAAGAGCAACAAGTGGAAAACTGATTTGAACAAATAATAAAGGAGAACTTCCCCAATCTGGCAAAGGAAATAGACTTCCAGGAAGTCCAGGAAGCTCAGAGAGTCCCAAAGTAGGTAGACCTGAGGAGGAACACACCAAGGCACATCATAATTACATTAGCCAAGATTAAAATGAAGGAGAGAATTCTAGAAGCAGCAAGGGATAAAGGCAGAGTCCCCTACAAAGGAGTTCCCATCAGACTGTCAGCTGATTTCTCAGAAGAGACCTTGCAGGCAAGAAGGGCTGCAAAGAAGTATTCCAAGTCATGAAAGGCAAGGACCTACATCCAAGATTACTCTATTCAGCAAAGCTTCCATTTAGAATGGAAGGGCAGATAAAGTGCTTCTCAGATAAGGTCAAGTTCAAGGAGTTCATCATCACCAAGCCCTTATTATATGAAATGTTATAGGGACTTATCTAAGAAAAAGAAGATGAAAAATAGGACAGTAAAAAGACAGCAAACTCACAGATATTAACAACCACACCTAAAACAAAAACAAAAGCAAACTAAGCAAACAGCTAGACCAGGAGCAGGAACACAAAAATGGAGATCACATGGAGGGTTTGCAACAGGGGAGTGGGAGGAGGAGGGAGGGAGAAAAGGTACAGAGAATAAGTAGCATAGATGGTAGGTAGAAAATAGACATGGGGAGGGCAAGAATAGTGTGGGAAAAGTAGAAGCTAAAGAACTTACAAAACATGGACATGAACTAAAGGGGGGAATGTGGGTGGGAGGGGGTGTGAAGGGTGGAGGGGAATGATGGGGGAGAAATGGGACAACTGTAATAGCATAATCAATAAAATATATTTTTTAAAAAATGGACAAAAAACCTGAATAGACACATTTCCAAAGAGAACATACAGATGGCCAACAGACTATGAAAAGATACTCAACATCACTAACAATCAGAGAAATGCACAAGAAAACCACAATGAGATACCACCTCACACCTGTCAGAATGGCTATTATCAATAAGTAAAAAAAACAACAGGTGGTGAGGATGTGGAGCAAAGGGAACCCTCATGCACTGTTGGTGGGAGTGCAGATTGGTACAGCCACTATGAAAAACAGTATGGAGGTTCCTCAGAAAATTAAGAATGAAACTTCCTTATGACCCAGCAATTCCATTTCTGGGTATATATCTGAAGAAACTCAAACCACTAATTTGAAAGCATCTATGTACTCCTATGTTCATCGCAGAATTGTTTATAACAGCAAGATAAGATATGGAAGCAACCTGAGTGCTCATCAATAGACAATTGGCTATTGTCTATTGTCAAAGAAGATGTAGTGCATACAATGGACTTTCATAAAAAGAATGAAATCTTGCCATTTATGAAGAATAGATGGACCTAGGGGGTATTATGCTTAAATGAAATAAGTTAGTCAGAAAAATACAAATATCATATGATTTTACTTATATGTGGAATCTAAAGAACAGAAAAAAACAAACAAAATTCAAATAGACTTATTGATACAAAGAAAAGACTGATGGTTGCCAGAAGGGAAGGGGATTGGGGAACTGAGTGAAAGGATGAAGGGATTAAGAACGACAAATTAGTAGTTACAAAATAGTCATGGGAATGTAAAGTATAACATAGGGAATATAGTCAATTATATTGTAATAACTATGTATGGTTATTACATAGGTACTTAGGTACTAAATAGGTACTTATGATATCGGGGGAGGGGGACCACTCTGTGAAGTACATGGTTATGTAACCACTATGCTGTAGACCTGAAACTAATACAGAATAATATTAAATGCACACTGTAATTAAAAAATAAAATTTAGAAAAAGAAAAAACAGACTTTTTATAATCTCTTTTGGCTCAGGGAATAGTTACTGTTCACTGATCCTCATATCTAGTGGTCCCTTAGCCATCTAAGATAAGGACATAGAAATTTTCTGGTATAGTCATAAGATATTAATTATTTTTAAATTTCTGATTATTTTTTTCTCAATTGAACACTTTACTCCAAAGTTTATTGCAGTAACCTTTCAGGAGAGGTATACTTGAGTGAAGAGCACCATAATCTTACCCACCATCTTTTAATCTCTCTACCAAATTAGATGCAAATGAGTGTCCTTATACAGTCTCTTGCCAAGTAAACCAACCTTGCCAAACTAGAAAAGTTAATTTTCTGGAAGATTAATACAAATAGAAGGATACTGTTTCTAACAGAGTAAATGAACATATACATATGTATAATTGTAGATATATCTATTGAGTCTTCCCAGGAGTCATAATTACTTGTGAAAAGAGATACAACATCAGATTCAGACTGCAAGCCCTTTGAGCTCAATTAGGCTGCATGTCCTGCATGCAGTTAAAAAAAGAATAATAATAATGGGACTAACTGCTTTTAATGGGCAACAGTTGATGACCACATTGTCAAAATTCCAGCACCATTTAATTTCCTTTTGATTTGCTTTAAGGACACATTTTTCACATAGAAGATCTGCACAGCATTGATTGTCATTTTTCCAGTTCAGACATTGGTTAGATTATCTTTTGGCAAAGAGAGAAATAGGTCAGTAGTCAATACACTGAAACTAGAAGGGCACACCCTGCTATCTGTCATGAAGTTAGTGGACACCAACCATTGAAAGAATAAAAATATTTTCTGTGAAAAGTAAGTTATTTTCCTGAAAAGACAGTTTACTGCAAGCAAAAGCACTATACCAATTCTTGAAGTAAACACATTTATATTACACTCTATAATTGTTTGGTTCTATCACTATTTAAATGACTTTCTTTCTAACCCAAGGCTCTTCCTTATAAGAGTAGCCTAAGCTTTAAGAGTTAAATAAACAGACTTCCCTTTCTGGCAGTTTGGAAGCCATAAAAACTGAGGTCATTCCTGCTATAAAACTAAAGATAATAAGGCAAGAGAAATCTATGGTGGCCAAAAATGACTAGGAAACTTCAACTAAAAAGATAAGAATAAGCTGATAATATTAGACAGTTCTTCAGTGTTTGCATGTCTTTGCAACCAAAGGTTAGGTTCTTCATCATGACATGAGTAATGCATAAGTCCTGGAGCTCTTTTGGAAAAAGACAGATAGAACTGAGGCTCCTGAATCAAGAGAGGTTCCAGAAGGTTTTACTTATACTGGAAAAAAAATGCCATCCCAAAATGGAAGACTTTATTTTTACCTAAGCTTGGGATGGAAGAAATAATTATCTCTCAAAAAATGTATCATAATAGTCTATTCTGTTGTCTGGAGATGTCTGAGGAAAAAAAAACTAATTAAAAAAACTCATCTAACTAAGTCAATTAAAAATTGCTCTTGGAAAACCAGCCAATGAGTCTGCTTACCTGAACATATCTCTGCAGAAATTTAGAGAAAGCTGACAATAGTAAAGCCATGCTACAAGCCTTAAGGACACTGAAGTCATTAAAGTCCCTGAAAATAACTACAAGAAAAAAATTAATTGATTAATTAAAATTTAAATTAAAAAAATAAAAATTGCTCTGGAGGTCATATAAGATTCCCACCAATAGGTCCCACTTATTAGAAGAGTTCACAATCCAAAATTTACAAATAAATAAGGCAACCATACTGAGAATTGACTAATCAACAGATGGCAGAAGATCAGATAATAGAATTATCACAGACAAGAATCAAGTATGCTGAAATAAAAACAAAGTAATAATTGAACACTTGCAAAAATAAGATAGATATGAAAAAGAATAAAATACATTACATAAACTAAAATATAGTCATTTAAATTAAACGTTAATGGAAATGTTAAACAGGGTATTAGAAACAGCTAAAGAAAAAATTAGTAAGGGAGAACTTAAATCTAAGAAAGTTGCACAGAAAGCAAAACAAAAATAAAGGATGTGAAAAATATGAAAAATGAGCCAAGAAATTTGGAAGATAAAATTAAAAGATTCAACAATTTCTAGTATGAGTTCCAGAGAAAGATAATGAAAAGAATGCAGGAAAGAAAATATTCAAAGAGAATACCTTAAGTTTTCCAAGAACTGATAATAACCTGATCCCTCAAGAAGCAAAACAAACCCAAACAGACTAATGAAAATTTACCCATTCCCAGTATACAAAATCCCATTGAATAAGTTTTACTAGAATAATTTTTTACTTGTACCAAAAAATAAAATAAAATTACATCCTTATTTCACACAATTTACAGAATTCAACTCCGGATAAATTAATGGCTGAATAAAAAAACAAAAAAAAAAAAAAAAAAAAAACCTTTTAAATGTTTAGGAAAATTTTTTAGAAAGTAGCTTTATGATCCCACGGTATAAAAAACTTTATTAGGACTTCCAACCAAGATGGAGGTGTAGGTAGATGCACTTTGCCTCCTTGCACAACCAAAAGAAGGTGAACAACAAATTTTAAAACAAAAAATTACCCAGAACTGCAAGAAAATCAAACTATATGGAAGTCTAACAACGAAGGAGTTAAAGAAGAAATATTCATTCAGACTGGTAGGACACGTGGGGACAGGCGGAGACAGGCAGCCAGACACAGAGGACTGCTAGCAAGGCAGCAACTGGCTGACCCGAGGAGGCAGTGGCTAATGGACCAAGCAGTCCCATATTTGCATTTGGATAATGGGAAGGAACAACTGGGGAGTGAGACAGACTGCAACCCAGGGTTCCAGCACAGGGAAATAAAGCCTCAAAACTTCTGACTGCAAAAACCTCTGTGGGTTGTGGAAGTGGGAGAAACTCCTAGCCTCACAGAAGAGTTAGTTGGAGAGACCCCCAACTCTCAACAACTGAAACTAAAATAATAATAATAATAATTATGAAAATAAAAATGAACTAAGCAAACACCTAGAACAGGAACAGAATCACAGAAATGCAGGATCACATGGAGGGTTATTAGTGGGGAGGGGAGGGGGAAGAATGGAGGAAAAGGAATAGGGAATAAGAAACATATATGGCAGGCATGAAACTGACAGGGGGAGGTTAAGAATAGTATAGGAAATGGAGAAGCCAAAGAACTTATATGTATGACCCATGGACATGAACTAAGGTGGGGGAATGATGGTGGGAGGGGGTTGCAGGGTGGAGAGAAATAAAGAAGAGGAAAAAAATGGGACAGTTGTTATAGTATGATCAATAAAATATATTTTTTTAAAAGAAAAACTTTACTAAACAAAAATCTTTTAAATTAATTAACAAATCATTTGCTAATTAAATGAAAACATTTAAAAATTAAAAAAAACAAAGACTGGGAGAAAAAGTATTAGCAGCTAAATAGTATCAAGAACTACTAGAAATCACTAAGGACATAAATGAACAAAAAGATATAATTCTCAGAGCAAGGAACCTAAATGTCCAATAAACATAAAAAAGTTGCTGGACATCAGTAGCAATTCGGAAAATGCTTATTAAAACAATAGACTTCCAGTCAAGATGGAGGTGTAGGTAAACACACTGCTTCCACACACAACTGCAGCAAAAATTATAACTAGACTACAAAACAAATATTACCCAAATTCATCAATAAATTGAGCTGCATGGAAGTCTGACAACCAAAGGATTTAAAGAAGCCACATTCATCCAGGTGGGTAGGAGGTTTGGAGATGCAGAGAGGCATGGAGACGCAGAGTGGTTCAGAGACATGGTGGAACAGGAGGTTCCACATTCACATGTGGTGGACAAAAATCAGGAGGGATACCCAGGGAGCAAGTGATCCCAGCCCCAGACCAAACAACCTAGCCTAGGGTTCCAGCACTGAGAAAAGAAGTCTCCATAACTTCTGAATGTAAAAACCAGTGAGGGTTAGGGTGGCAGAAGAAAATGCGGGATTCTCAAGAGACTCTTAAAGGGCTCACAATGGACTTAGGACTCACACAGACCCACCCTCTTTGGGATTCAGCACCAAGGCAACAGCTGGAAAGGCACAAGTGGCATGCAAGGAGAAGGGGAAAGGGTGAGGGGACTGGCAGCAAGGCTAGTGCCAGGTGACAGCTTCTTCCCAGGCAATCTCCAGAGGCCAAGCAATGGCACTGTCCCCTCACTGAACCCTTCCCTTCACAGAGCCACAAAGTGGTGAAATGGGTTGCCCTGCCCTGGCAACTACCTAAGGATTCACCCCACACAATTTACAAGTGCCTTTTCTACAATAGGCCACACTACTAAGACAGGGAATCAAAGCAGCTCTACCTAATACACAGACATAAACACAGGGAGATTGACAAATTAAGGAGACAAAGAAATACAATCTAAATGAAAGAACAAAACAAAACTTCAGGAAAAGAATTAAATGAAATGGAGATAAGCAACCTACCAGATACAGAGTTCAAACGCTGGTTATTAAGATGCTCAAAGAAATCATTGAATACTGTAACAGCATTTTAAAAAAGCATAAATAAATGGCATAAATGAAGGTTGCATTAAGGGAAATATAGAAAAATCTACAGAGAACCAAAGTGAAGTGGATGAAGCTGAGAAACAAATCAATGATTTGGAACATAAGGAAGAAAAAAGCATTCAACCAGAACAGCAAGAAGAAAAAAAGAATTAAAAAACAAAACAAAAACAACTAGGATAGAATATGGAACATCTCCATACATACTAACACCCAAATCATAGGCATGGCAGATGGAGATGAGGAAGAACAAGAAATTGAAAAGTTACTTGAAAAAATAATTAAAGAAAACTTCCCTAATTTGGTGAAGGAAATAGACATACAACTCCAGGAAGCACAGAGAATCCCAAACAAGTCAGATGCAAAGAATATCACACCAAAAGACATCATAATTAAAATGCCAAAGTTTAAAGATAAAGACAGAACCTTAAGAGCAGCAAGAGAAATGCAAAGAGTTACCTACAAAGGAGTTCCCATAAGACTGTCAGCTGATTCCTCAAAAGAAACTTTGCAGGCTAAAAGAGACTAGCAAGAAGTATTCAAAGTGATGAAAAGGAAGGACCTACAGCCTAGATTACTCTATCCAGCAAAGCTATTATTTAGAATGGAAGGGCAGATTTAGTTTTACCTTCCCAGACAAAACTAAAGGAGTTCATCATCACCAAGCCATTACTATATGAAATGTTAAAGAGACTTATTTAAGGAAAATGAAAAGATCAAAGCTATGAACATTAAAAAGGCAACAAATTGACAACCATCAACAACTGAATCTAAAAAACAAACTAAGCAAACAAGCAGAACAGGAATGGAATCATAGATATGGAGATCATTTGGAGGGTTATCAGCTGGGAGGAGGGGGGAGAGAATGAGGGGAAAGGTGCAGAGATTAAGAAGTACAAACTGATAGGTTCGAAATAGACAGGGGGTTGTAAAGAACAGTACAAGAAATGGAGTAGACAAAGAACTTATATGCATGACCCATGGACATGAACTAAGGGAGGGGATTGCTGGAGGAAATACAGGTACCAGGCAGATAGGGAAAATTGGGACAACTGTAAGAGCATAATCAATAGAATATATTTTAAAAAATAACAAGGTATACTGTTTCATACTCAGATTGGTGAAAAGGAAAAATTCTGATGATACGGGTTAGTGAGAAAGTGGAGCAATGGGGACACTCTCAGGGAAAACTGCAAAAGGCACCTTCTGGCACAACCAATTCGGCCATATCTAATCTTGGTAAAGATGAACATACCCTATGACCTAGCTATTTCACTCCCACATATATATCCTTAAAGAAATTCTTGCAGAAGAGATATAGAGAAATGATGAACGTTTAATACAATTTTTTAACCAAAAATTTTTGGTTAATCAACAGAACAGTTGGAAGATTTTTTGTTCTATTTATTAAATAAAATACCAAACATCAGT
The DNA here is from genome assembly GCA_004027475.1 of Anoura caudifer. Lineage (NCBI taxonomy): Eukaryota > Metazoa > Chordata > Mammalia > Chiroptera > Phyllostomidae > Anoura > Anoura caudifer. The sequence continues at coordinate 44,919 of PVKU01008812.1, read as the reverse complement.
ACAAGTGAATATGTCAACTTGCTCAAATGTCAAAAATATATTGTTAGAGAAATAAAAAAGTTTTTGAAGGAGGATATATACATTATGATGATACAATCTATATACAAATTGAAGATAAGCCAAAAATATCTTAATTTTTAAGATTGTATACATATATAGTAAAAGTATAGCCCTGGCTGGTGTGTCTCAGTTGGTTGGAGTGTCATCCAGTAACCGAAAGGTCACCGGTTGGATTCCTGGTGACATACCTACATTGTGGGTTCCAGCTCCAGTCAGGGCATGTGCAGGAGGCAGCCGGTCCATGTTTCTCTCTCACATTGATGTTTCTCTCTGTCTGCCATCCTTCCAATGAGAATAAAATAAACCTCTTAAAAAAGTATGAAAAGTGGGAGCGTTGGGGGAGGAAGGAGCATGATAAGGTTTCATGGAGACTTCAGTTGTGTTTGTGATCTTCTTATACCATTTGACCAATACATTGAGTATTCATTATACTGTCATCTGTATATTATATGTCTATGATATTTCATAATTTAAATAAATTATGAACTAAAAAGAGATATAAACACCTGCAGTCTTTAGAATGACATTCTTTTTGTTGGGGGAAACAGATTTTTTTTCACTTCTTTGTTTTTTTTTTTAGAATGACATCTTGAAACAATTTCTGAATTATGCTGAGGAGCTGGTTTCCACTCCTGGGCCTCGTGAAGCTCTCAGAAAAAAAGAAAAAGGCACATCTGAGAAGGCTTGGCTTATTAGTAAATAAATCCTTACTAACTTTAAGTCATTTTACGTGTTTGTGAAATATTTTAGATTTTAGTAACCCCATTACAGCTCCCTGACAGCAATCAAGCCTAATAAATTGAGGTGAAGACATTAATTGCATTAAGAAAATTTCTTGTTTTGTGCATTTTGATATGACTTAAATCTCCTAGGTTCCCAAATCAGAATGATACAATGGAAATAGGACATTTTAAACAAATTTGCTCAAGAGAGCCTATGAGTTGCTCTCTCAAATAAGGGGACCACATTTTCACTTAAAATATTTATTGAACACAATATGCAATTTATTTACATATGTAGGTATCTCCTCTTTTCATTTCAAAAACCAGTTGAAGCCTCTGAACCTCTATCATGAATATAATGAAGCTGGGTACTATACACAAGATGTTTACAAAATAATTTATAAAACCTTTGATCCAAACATTACAAGTTCACATTCTCCATATGTATATCTGGCTGGACACTTAAATGGATGACTGCTAGGAATACACAGGGAGCAAATCCCATCAGTGTCAGACATAATGGCATAAGCTCTTTATATTCACCCTACAGTTTTCCAGGCACGGATGGAGTCAGCATTAACCTTTCTTGCTGGTCATTTTGTGATCCCTAAAATACATTAGAAATACAATTTTGTAATTTCACAGCAACCTCGTAGTCCCAAATTGGTAATTTTTTTCCCATGCCCTCTCTTCAAGGTTGCTAGCTGCCAGAAAAGTGTTATCATGATAATGTCTGGAAAATGACCCGATTCCAAGTATCATTGGCCAGTTATTACATTAGCAATTGCCAATGACAGTAGAGCCCTAGACACACTCTTTTACAAAAGCTTCACCTTGGCCAGTCTGATCCTAACAGACTGGAATTAAAACCTCCCAATTCCAGGAAGTTTGTGAGCCCGGGAATTTTTCTGATGAACTGGTTTCATCTTTGAGAGCTCCAAGAAGTGAATAACAACTAAGCTTGCTTCAAGTAAAGTGAAGGTGGGGTAGATGAGCCCAGGGAAAATGGATCTCAAGGTAAAGTCAGCTGTAATAGTGGCTTCCATGTCAGTAAAGCCAATATCTTTAAGATTGTTTTTCAGTAAAAAAAAAGTTTTCTGTCAAACTGCTTTTGTGATCAGTATGTAAAAAACATATTAGTAGTCCTAGAGTTGCTAATATGTTTCTTCATGACTGGGGTCCCAACAATTAAATGTGACATCACAGCTTAAAGAGGTTTAGAGATTGATCCAGCTGTTATGTAGAAATGATCCTTCATTTTACATAAGAAGGAAATGGAGTCCTGGGGAGGTCTGATGACTTGCCCAGTTGTAGTAAAATCATAAAGCCATCAAGGCTGCTGATAGCTATAACCGCTTCTGCCCAGTTCCCAATTCCCCCACAATGCTGGCCCAAACATAGTGTGATGCAGCTATTGGAAGAGGCTCACCTGAAGGCTGCAACAGCCAAATGATAGCCAGCAAATAGGAAACAGTGAACATGGCAACATTTTTATATATAAATCCAGAGGGAGCTTTGTGGTTCCTTGATTAAAGAGGTCCGTTAAGAAAAGTTACCTGTCCATAGATGTTTAAAGAAATAAACAATATATTTTTTTCTCCCTCTGGAGAAAAGCTAAGAGCAGGGAAAGATGGAGAGCCCCTAAGTCTTGGGAGAGAGTGGCTTCCTTCAAAGGCTGCCCAAGCTGGAGCTTGTGTCTAAAGATAACAACCCTCAGAAAGCGAAACACACGACTTCCATGAAGGGGATTCCGAGGATTGCCCCTGCTTACTCTGGCCACCCACTGTGAGACACTGTCCCCACAAGGAGTGCTCTCCTGAGCAAACGGGATCCATCTCAGTCATGATATGCCCCTCCTGGACAGCATTTCTGCACGAATGCCATCCAATCTGCCTCTTCACTGCCAAACTTACCTGGCTGAATCACCTGTACTTTTTTTTACTTTTTTTTTTTTTAGTTTACTCTCCACCGTCAGGGAAGATGGCTTATTCCATTTATCCTTTTAGGTAATGAATGTGTTACTTTAATTGGGGCTTATTCCGTGGCAGGCATAGTTCTAAGGGCTGTACGTGTGTTAATATTTAATCTTCATAACTACTTTATAAAGTGGGTACTACTATTGTCCCCATTTTACAGATGAGCAAAGTGAGACATAGAACATTATAATCATATATATGCATACATAGTCATATAATATATGTATATTTGTATGTAATAAATATACATTAGTAATACATTCACATGGTCAGGTGGTATAGTTCACCTGTTCATTGTATAACCCAAAGAGATGTTCTAACATTTGTGATTTCTTTCAGGTGACTTGGAAGGAGAAGAACAGTGCCACCATTGGCCTGTAAAGTAACTATACTGGAAGCTGCCTATGGTTCTCTAATCTTGTCTGGATAGCTGTTAAATTTCACAAACATGGGTTGACTTTGGGGGTAGTTTGAGTTCTCATATTACTGAAGAATAAGAAAAGTATGGCTTTACACAGTCTTTATACTTATACTCAGGGAGGATTCCTAGCAGTTTTATAAATTTAGTTAGCATATACTTGAAACAAGAGAAACATGCACAAGTCATTTTCAAAACCTATTTCAATTTATAGAAATCACATCATGTCAGTGATATCATTTTCTCCTAGATACTAATTAGTATCTTTGTAATATATTAGTTATTTTATATTCTGCCTAGTTTTAAAAAGAATTTGAGTCATACTAGCTTCATGTTTGTGTGCTGTTAATTCTCACAATATGCTGTTAATTCTCTTGGCTCTAACTTTTAAATATTTGGGAGTTCAGTGGTAAGTCAACTAAGAAATTTTTACTCATGCTATAGAAAAAATCTATAGTAATTTATAAGTTACCTCCTCTGTAACTTCAAATCAAAAGATAAAATAGTCAGTTCATAGCAGAAATGAAATAACATTTAATACTATGTTCCATATGACCAGACTGACCCATATTTATCAATAACTTGATAGTTCATTTATTTGGGGGCAGCTCTCTAAACATCACAAAGACAAACATAATAGAGTTTATTTCCTTGCTGTTAAGTGTTAAGAACCTTAGCTCATCAGTTCTAAAGCTCAAACTAAGACTGAAAGCCATTCAAGTAATCCCTTTAACACTACTTTCACCACCTACATGTCACATACACACAAGCATAAGAGAAGTAGCCCAGTCCACCTTGATAAACGAAAGAAAAACCAGTTCTTATGTAAGAGGCAGTGCATACCTCACCCAGTTACATAATAAGCATATTTGGCAGGAGAACCCTGTCAAGACAGGAATTCCCTGCTCATTTGTAAGTGTTCCAACAGAAGTAGGGAGGAGAAAAAAACATCAAGAGACATCAAGTCAATGGATTCAGAAACCTTGGAGCAAGAATTTAATGGACCTTGGCTGAATAAAAAAACCCACCAATTCGCACAGGTGCCATCTCAATCAGCCTAGGCTTATTTTCTCACAGTTCTGGAGGCTGGGAGTCTGAGATCAGAGTGACAGCATGGTCTGGCTCTGGTGGCGGTCTTCCTCCTGGGTTGCAGGTGGCCACTTCCTTACTCTGTGCTCACATGGCCTTTTCTGGGTGCATGCACATGGAGAAAGAGAGATCTCTTTCTCTTCCTCTTCTTATAAGGGCACAAGTGCCATCATGAGGGTCCCACCTCCATTACCTAACCGAAACCTAATAGGTTTTCTCCTGTAGGCCTCCCCTCCAAATACCATCACATTGGGGCTAGGGCTTCAACAAATAAATTTTGATGAACATAAACATTCAGTCCTTAATAGATGCCTATATTAGGGAAAGCCTTAATTCTTGTGATATCATTCTCTTGTCTTTTTCCTGTAAAACCAATATTTTCAAAAAGTGAATCTTTACTTAATTGCTTCTCCCATCTTGCCTCCACAGTTGGGGGTCTTATATCCCCAACCAAAATACTGAAGTTTTTCTTTTCAGACAGTAAATCTAATTGACTTTTTCTCAGCTTTCATCTTACCTGATCCCTTTGCAGAATATGACACTGTGCATACTTGCCTGTCAAACTCTCTCATCCATGGATATAACAGAGAGTTCAGAAACAAAAAACTGGGTTCAAACTTGGGTCCTAGATGATTACAAGTTACTTAAAATCTCTGAATCTTAGTTTCTTTCCTCATCCCCCCAAAAATAAGAATACTATTACTTTCCCTCGAAGGACTTGTATGGATTATATGAAATGTGACAATGAAGGCATCTATCACTAGGCTATCAATAAGGTATTAGCCCTGTTCTTGCACTGTAATTCCTGTTTGTCTGTAGTACACCTCCACCTAGGCTTCTAACTTAATTTGTACAAACATAAACTAACAAACTCTTTTATTCCTGTCTATTCTCCAATAGCTGACCTGGGGCTAATGGCAGCAGCCCTCTCCCTATCATTTGGGCCAAAAATTCTAAAGGTCATTAAATTAAATGGAAGTATAAGATCCAAGGACTTAGAATTGAAACATCCATGAGGGACCCCTATCTGGGTCTGCTGGCCACAGAAACATCCCAGTATCCAGGCACACCCCATGAAGAGCATTTGCCTGTATGATTAAACCAGGTTCTTCAAGTGGGGTCCCCAGATAAGAAGCATCACCATCACCTAAAAAAACTTGTTAGAAAGGTGAATTCTTGCTCCCTACCCAGACCTACTGAATCAGAAACTCCGACTGGGACCCAGTACCTTCCAGGCAATTAGGATGCAAGCTAAAGTTGGAGATCTAGCGGTATAAAAACCTGCTATCATGGGCCATAGGAGAAGACAAATATTTAAATATTAGTGTACATGAGTATTTAAACATTAATATATATTTAATTCAATCCTTATAACACAATTTATAAAACAGAAGCTATCTTGGTGTATTTTGTTCAATTATAAAAAGTTCAGACACAATATTGGTGCTATAAAAACTAAAAATATTTTCATTTCATATCCATGGACATAAAATATTTAGAAAAATACTGAAGAGGTACTTAGTCTAAACTCTGTGAGAAGAGTAATCTTAAGAAACAAAAAGTAATTTGCTGTGCAAATTCCCACTTGAATCTATTAAACAACAATAAAATAAAACTAACTTCAGGAATGGAAAAGCTGGATTTGTTTTTATGTTAAATTGAAACACCTCTTCCCCGTGATCTAACTAGCATTGCTATACACAGCATAAGAGGCTAGGAAATGAAGAGGGAAAACTTAACTATTTAAATATACCATGTTAATTGTTGTCTTCAAACATATTAGATTAAAATAATTGGTCCACAAAAAAGCCTTTTGAGACTCAGGAAATCTCAGATCTACTTTCCACTAGTTACAAAAAAGCATTCACAAGATAGATTTAAACTGAAGAACTGCAGCTTCCATCAGAAGACAATAGATCATACAACAAGTGCCAAAGCAACACCATCACTGGAGGCAACGTGGAAATACTGTGTGGGGAGCTACTACCGACAGGAACTCCCCACTGTGCAAAACCTGTGAACAGCAGTCAACAATGAAGAGCCTCAAAACAATGAAATCAAGCAGAAACACATGGCCACCTATTGTCTATGAAGGTTTGTTTTCTCGAAAGATTATTATCTAGCTAAAAATCAAACGTCTAAAAAGGTTTACCTTTTAAAGGTCATTCGTTAAGTTATTGTCACGTGCAAGATTATAAAGCACACAGTGCAAGTAAATTAAGTCCACACTTCTGAAAAGAGGCCCTTGTTTACTACAATTTACTCAGTTTCTGTACTACTAAAATTAAATTACTTACCAGATACTGAATGTATTTTAACTATATTTATTTACTTGGGCTCTGTCAAGCTTTTCCAGTTATATTCACTGGTCATCCAATTTTGTCTCAAGTATCAAAGAGGCCATTACCCGTTTTTTCCCACCATTCCTCAGGAAGCAGGTTGTAACTTCCATGGAGTATCATTTCCATTAGTTTTGGGAATATTGAGAAGGAAGCACCACGTGCAGAATACTCCAGAATTTCTACTGCTCAGAGTCAGGCATACCTTTGGTGACTAATAGGACTGGTTTGCTCCCAGCAGCCTCCATGTAACCACAGCTGTTAATTCACTTGAGATGCCCTGAAATCCTGTTGTTCAGAATTTAGAGTACATGAACTTCTGGTGTTAAAAAGAGAAGAACTTCTTACCTCTCACCTCAGCTTGCCTTCCAAGTTTCTTGCTCCAGGATTGATGACTCTTGGGATGACTGACAGCAGGGGTATCTATTTCCTTCAGGAGAAACCATAACCACAACACAAATATGTGATTTGCTATAATTTCCTTTAAAATAAAAAACAACCAATAATTAACCACCAACCAATGGTCTCACTTTAACATCAGCACAGTGGATGCACCATCAATTGCCCAGTGCAGGTCAAAAGGAAAATCTTAACTCAGTTTATTTTCAATATTACCTCATCAAACATTCAAAATCTACAAGAGTTCAACCTTATATATCATTCTTTTATTTGTAAATTTAAAATAGTCTAAAAGAATGTATTCAGAATTTTTAATGGTGTGTCATCTGTGGATTACAGTCATTTTTTAATGTCTTATTTTTATATGTCTGTATTTTCTGATCTTACAATATTTAGTCATTGGTGGGGGTAATCAAATATTTAAAAGGAAGTAATATCAAAAAGAAAAAACTCTCTTGGCTTTGTATAACATAGTCTGGAGATAGTTGATGCTGGAAAAGGGGAGGTAGAGAAAGAATTGAGGACCTGCCCTGGCTGGTGTGGCTTAGTGGATTGAGTGTTGGCCTGCAAACTGAAAGGTCACCTGTCAGATTCCCCATCAGAGCACATGTCTGGGTTCTGGGCCAGGTCCCCGGTTAGTGGTGCACAGTATGCAACCAGTCAAATGTTTCTCTCCCTCTCTTTCTCCCTCCCTTTCCCTTTCTCTGAAAATAAATAAATAAAATCTTTTTAGAAATGGGGAACTGAACTAAGACAGTGGGGATGACAAGATATTTAATTGGCAAAATTGACAGAAATGGTTGACATATTTGAACATAAAAAAATGATAGCAAATGTTTAAAGATGACATATTAGGGTATAAAAATAGTAGTGGATATTCAAAGATGACTCTCAAAAATGAATGGTGCTACTTTAAGTAGGAGATGCAAGGAAAAGTGTGTAATGAAGAAAGTGATAAAGTCAAGTCTGGATATGTGGAGCCTGAAGTACCTGTAGCACATTCAAGCAGAGATTACTACTAAGATGCAGGATTTGGAGCCCAGGAGGGAGGCTGAACAGAGACTCAGATGAGGAAGTCATTGGTAAGGTGATGGCAGAAGTCCTGGTGGTGGGTGACATTGCTGGAGAGAGTATGCAGACAGAGAACAAAGGGAGCTGGGGAAAGGAATTCTAGGGAGCACTCAGGTTTAAGGCATGAGCAAAAAACAGAGTCCAAGAGAAGGTTTTCAAAGAAGGAAAGAGCCACCCAAGAGAATGAGGTCATGGAAATGAAGGGGATTATGGCAACCACTCTCACTTCCTGTGGGCCAGGTTGTCCCCATGTTACCGGTAATTGTCCAAAAACCTTACGTGGATGACATTGCTAAGCTTCCTACAGAGAAGAAAACTGACATTCTTAGAAGATAAGAAATTTTCCCAGGCTCACATGACTCTTATGCCAAACTTGGCCTTGCTGACACTGAAGTCCATGCTCTTTCCTCACTAGCATTCTCCTATTAGAATGCATTGTAAATGGTTCTATCTGCAAACTGGCCTACATCAAGGTGGAATCTAGAATCTTGACAGAGTTCTTTAAACAATAGAATAGCGTCTTTTTGTGTATAGTTGTAAAGCCAGGGTGCCAGCTCCCCCTTGCCCCCGCCCCCCACCCCCCTGCAGCAAAGAGGGAGTTTGAAATGGGGTCCAGAACTCCAGGTGTCCAGGAACTATAGAAATATAGGATATCCCCACCCCCACAAGTCTGGACTGGGGGATGGGACGTATAGAGCAGGGCCATTGAGAGTTATTTTGCATATCAATAACAGCAGGATAGTTTCATACCTGATATGAAAAAATGGTTATTTTGCATATCAATAAATCTAGCTAGGAAGATGGGTGTGACTTAACTCATGATGTAACTGGGAGGCAGCTCCCAACTGGTTACAGTGCCTGCATGAGAGCTTGGAGATGGTTGGTTCCATGCTGCGGGGCTACACCTTCCTGGACTTACTATGGCAGCCCAGAAAGGTTGAAAACTGCAGGAGTGCTAGCAGGTGTAGCAAGTTGTGGGAGGAGTCAGAAATGGGGTTATGGATTCGTGCCAGGATTTAAACCCAGGTGCAGTAGCCATGTTTTTTTTCTTCTTAATCACATGGTTTTGGGATTGGAGAGGGGGTTCCCTTGACCACATGGCTTAGAAAGCAAGAAAGCAAGCTGTAGCAGTCATGCAGAGCTCTGAGAGGTTTGAAAGAATGCAGAAAGACAATGTGAGACATTGTGGGAAGGGAAGGGGTGAAAGGACTCTCACTGGTGGGCCCTGAGAAGGTGCCATGTAGTTTTGGATTAAGAACTGGTGATCAGCGACGGTGGCAACACAGCTAATGGTGCTGGTAACCACGGGAAACCTGACAGCAGAGTGAGGATTACTGGGAGGAACCAAGAATCTAGATGAGCTATGGACTTCTATTTCCTTTTCCTAAAATACGGTACCCCTGACTGGCCTTGTTGGGCAAAGCGGGGAAGAAAGGACTGTGGGTTTGTGGGTGTTTTAAGGGACTATGAAATTTTAACAGTGACATTCTGCCATTACTCTAAACCTGTGTAACTTTTGAATAAATAGTTCCTTTCCTTTTGACCAAACTTTGGCATTGAGAGCCAGAATTCCTAAGGGCAGAGGGCAAGACAAACCTAGTACAGAAAGACCCTGGGGGCGGGGGCTTGTTTCAGTAACAGAACCTCGCTGCCCGCCATGGGTTCATTTGGGAACACAGCTACTACATCTACTCTATCCTCTGTTCCAGGAGCCCTGCCTTCCTGATCCAGCAATTTTTTCCAGCTCTAAGACCAATGCACTGTTCTTCTTTGTTGGTCTACATACCCTCCAGATGCTTAGGTATGATGTAGTTTACCCCTGCCAATGACTGAGTGGACCAGCTCAACATTTATTGAATATATATATATATATATATATATATATATATATATATATATATGAAATAGCTCTAATTTCCTAAAAACACCTCTAATTTCCTAAAAACTTTTGAGGAAAGTAGCATTAATTTCTTACTAAAAAGACTAGCCCTGGCAGGTGTGGCTTAGTTGGTTGCAATATCATCATGTTAACCAAAAGATCAGGGGTTCTATTCCCAGTCAGGGAACATAACTAGGTTGCGTACCTGTTGGGGTGCATGTGAGAGGCAACCAATCGATGTTTCTCTCTCACATCGATGTTTTTCTCCCCTTCTCCCTCCCTTCCCTTCTCTCTAAAATCAATAAGCATGTCCTCAGGTGACAATAAAAAGATAAGACTAATTGAAAAATTAAATTATAAACAATAATTTTAGAGATCAATAACAATTATTTAAACAACCAAAGAAATATCAAAAGTGCTTGATGTATCAAGTAAATGCAGGATGTTCATATGAATAGAATAGAGGTAATTACTTGCAAATGGATGAACAAGAGAGCACCAGTCAGAAATCACACAATTGTGCAACATAAAAGAAGCCAAGATATTCAGACTTAGACATCATAGATATTTTATGGAAAATAAAAATTAATAAAATATTATGCTGGAGATAAAAAGAATTGAAGGACATAGGTGATCATACCTGGTTTCTTCCAAGATACACCATGGAATTTCTCCATAATTGGCAAATAGCAATGCAAGAAAAAACTCTGAAGCTATTTATCTCCTAAGAGATAGAAAATTTCACATAAAGAGATTATGTAGAAAATAAATTTCAGACTTTATTTAGAAAATAAAGAATTCTAAATGTAAATATTGTTATTTTTAGCTAAAAGTACAAAAGCTAAATGCAAGATATTTAAATTATCCTGTCACCCTCAGATTTACACCAATTTTCTTGACTAGGCTTTAATAAAATTGATATGGGTGACTCCAGATTTCTTGTAGGAATTATGTAAATAAGACTAATTGATTTTACTGACAGGACAAGGAAGTGACTTAAAGATTAATTAGGAATCTTCATTTCCTGGTTCATGTAGTCCCTTCCTGTAAGGAAGTCATATAGATACAAGGCATATACTGTTCTTGAAAGAAATTAAATTATTGGCCCAGGAACCAGGCCTCTAAACAAATGTGAATGTGTCTGTAGCTAATGAAGACATATAGCAGCAGGGACAGTGAGGCTTCCAGAAGCCACAGACATAGAAACACCAAAGGAACTTGATTCCAAGCCTCGATATTGTGTTGTTGCTTCTTTTTTCAAGATTTTTTTTTACCATCAATAAATCAGCAAACAACAAGTGTTGACAAGGATGTGGAGAAAAGGGAAGCCTTCTGCACTGTTGGTGGGAATGCAGATTGGTTCAGCCACTGTGGAAAGCACTATGGAGTTATCTCAAAAAATTCTGAATGGAACTACTTTAGAACCCAGCAATTTCAATTCTCGGAATATATCTGAAGAAACTCAAAACATTAATTAGAAAGACTATATGCAGCCCTACATTCACTGCAGTGCTAGTTACAATAGCCAAGATTTGGAAGTAGCCCAAGTGTGCACAAGTGGATTAGTGGGTAAAAAAGCAGTGGTACATTTATACAATGGAAGGCTACTTGGCTGTAAAAAAGAAGGATATCTTATCCTTTGCAACAGCATGGATGGACCTGGAGAGTATTATACAAAGTGAAATAAGCCAGTTGGAGAAAGACAAGTACTATATAATTTCACTCATATGTGGAATCATATGATAATGAACAAATTAAACTAACAACATAGAAACAAACTCATAGAGAACAGACTGACAGCTGTCAGAGGGGAGGTGGATTGTGGGGCTGGATGAAAAAGATAAAGAGATTAAGAAAAAAATAACTCATAGACATAGACAACAGTGATTACCAGAGGGGAAAGGGGGTGGGGAGGTAGAAGAGGGTAAAGACGGGATAAATGGTGATGGAAGGAGACTTGACTTCTGGTGATGAGAACACACAATGCAGTATACAGTTGAGATGATCTAGAATTACGCACATGAAACCTATATAATTTTATTAACCAATATCACCCCAATAAATTCAATTTTACAAAAAAGATTTTTTTCCATGGTACAGCTTTTGATACTAACGCTCAAAATAAAGTATTCATTAAACTGAAGAGGTGGCTAGTGTGTTCTCAAATTATAAATAAATGCTATACTAGATGCAAAATACAGAGAAATGAGACAGATAGCAAAACTTGGATCATGATAGCTTATAGGTTAGAAATGATGCAGAGTGCTTTTCTGAATGAAGGTCCGTAAGACCTGAATGCCTCCCATTTACCTACTTTTCACCTTTGAGAAAAATTTGGCCTTGACTTCCATCCAAGGTTATGGTTTTGCCCCATCCCCGATGTTCCATCATTCAGAAGACAAATGCTGACACTGAGACTTCCTAGGAATGAGCCTTTCTAGCACCAATTGGACCAAAGGTTGATCATCAATGCATCCTTCAGATTGATTTACAACCAAGAAGGGAAAGTGTGGAAGAAAAAGTGATCACATACTAAACCTGACCAGCTCAGGAGAGGCCTTCATGGCTGCCTTCCAAATTCAGAGACCCAAAGTAACCACACAGCATGGTCTGAAATTAAAATTTTCTAACTAAAAAGAGATTATGGCAGGTAGCCATGTCCTAGGCCAGTATCTTCCCTGGCAAGGGTCAATCTTTACTTAACTCAGCCTATCTGTTGTCTTTTTGCATCTATGATAACATACTTTTGGAATGTTAGGATGATTTTCTTCTCAGCTCACCCCTCCCTCACCCCACTTGACTACTCAGGGCACCACCACACGACACCAGAACAGAGACCACAAATCCCCTCATTGTTATTATCTTGCTAATTGTTAACTGTTAACTATCCTATACCCACAAGAAGTGCATGTCTACTCATTTTACTTTTTATCCATTCTCACAGATTTCCCCAATTTGCTTTCCCCCACCTCCCTAATCTATTACCAATGAATTTCGTGTAACCCCCTTACATATTCCCCTTTGATTCCAAGGTATAAAATAAGTGGTAAAACTGCCATTTTCTGGACCATTTTCTCAATCCATTGAGACTTTGCTCTGGCAATTGTCATCAGTTTGGCTCAAATAAACTCGGGGGAGAGAGAGAGAGAGAGAGAGAAAGAGAGAGAATTCACTGAAATAAAAAGCAATCTCAAAACAAAGGAATTTAGGGATGGAAGAATAAGTGACAATATATAAAAGTATAAATCAAACAGACATGTGTGAGCAAAAGGGCACATATGTGCCAGGAATATAAACATTTCACATTTCACCGCCACCATTTTGTAACAAAATATTGAGAGAAAAAGACTTGGCAAGATTTGACAGATTAGATTAGATATGCATGTTTTCCTTTGTGTTGTAAGCTTTAAATAAAAAATGAAATGGCCTAAGAGCCAAGTTCCACTACAAAATCAAGATGCATTCTTAAGGGAAGATATCACTAAAAGGCTTCTGAAAATGAGGAATTGTAGGGTGGTTCAGTCGGCATCAGTTCTGGACAGAACAGGACAATGAATGCTGTACTTCTAGAATTCTGTAACACTTTTTCTGACTCTAAGATCTATCTTCTGTTGTGTTCCCTTTGGCTAACTCTTTTCACACCACAAGACAATTTATTATTTCTAAGGAACTCTTGGCACCCCTTGTGCAGCTGAAAGAATCCAGGCTCCTTCTGCTCCCAAATGCATTGTGACATAAGACCTTCATGCTAGTTTCACTTAGGAAACTAAGTGAAGGTCTTCACTTAAGAAAGGTTTTATACTGGTGGGGGAAACCTGTATTACATTATTATTATGAAACCACATGGAAACAAACCTATGTGTTTAATTATAGAAACAGTTTCCATGAAACTCTTAGAGTGAATAAATTCTTTTACTAAAATGAGGTGACACTCAATTAAATCCTGCATAAAAGTACTCAAAGTATATTTAAATTTACAAAAAAGATTAGCTATCAAACTTCCATTAAACTGACATTTCATCAGTTTTTCTTCATTTTTGACACATCTAGTGCCAATTTTCCCAACTTTTATAAAATTACTCTTTAAAGGTCCACCATTATCTAGTCTTTCAGAATTTTTTCTCATAGCTATTTGTGGTCTAATTATTGCTTAAATGGTGTTATAATTTATTAACAGTGTCTAATACAAAGTTTCTCTTCCACGAATAAAGTGACCTCTTTTATATTTCAGGGGTGTCCAACATGCAGCCCAGGATGGCTATGAATGTGGCCCAACACAACATCAGAAATTTACTTGAAACATTGTGAGATTTTTTTTGTGTGTGATTACTTGTCACAATGTATTTAACATGTGGCCCAAGACAACTCTTCTTCTTCCAGCATGACCCAGAGATGACAAAAAGTTGGACACCCCTGAAGCAATACAGAAAATCTCAATAAAAGAAAGTAAAGAGTAACCCCAATTTCTCTACTCAGAAGTAAAGGGTCTTCACACTTAACAACTCAATTTTTAAAGTATTTTCATTTATATCACCGAATATTTTAAGTAATTTTTATTATATTTAAAAAACCAAGAATGTTAGCCAGTCCACTACCATATATTTAGTCAAACAAAGTAGATATCTTTCTCTTTCAACTAGGAGCATATCTGTGTCCTTCGGTGCAAAGCTTTTGAAATCAATATAGTTCCACTAAATTAAAAACAGGGCAAGCCTCAGTCATATTTGAGTGTTCCTCTTGTCTCCTAAGCATTTGTTTTACTTAGCATTCTGAAAAATGGAACTAGGCAAGGGCATATGTTTCACATATCAATTAAGAATTGATTTTAATATAATATGAGAAGCAAACCATAGCTTCTGGAATGCTGCAAAAGAAGATCATTTTAGAAAGAGAAGTTTTTGAAAACCGATGAAATGTACATACAGAAACAGATTGTGTAGTGATTCCTGAGAGGGGTCTCCAACATCCTGCAGTCCCGCCAGGAAATTTCTAAGGGCTACAGACACTGGTCAAGATCCCTATTCTGGTAAGTCAAATTGTAAATTTTAGAATAAAACACTGCTGTTCTGAGACACCTTTAGTCCAATGCATAGGGATCCCAACAGTCACCAGACAGTTATTTCTTCTTGCTTCTCTTATGAAGAAAAAACAATATGATTAACACATCATGACTACTATTAAGCAACTTACCACAAGATTCTGCAAGTCTTTTCCCAGAAGACAAATACTGCCACAAGGGAAGACTATGTTATCTTTGCAAAATGACAGTAAGGATTTTCTCTTAGTCTAACATGTAGGCACCCTTGCTAAGAAGGGTAGCTTTAGAGAAAATCTGCCTGGTGAACATGTCTCCAATGAGGACAGAGTGATGGCTGAATGTCTTCTCATCAACATGTTCACGTCAAGAGGAGGTGGCAAGGGGTTAAACACTGCAGCCCTTTGTGATAGAAATGCTCTGAGGATCACACAGCCCAGCTGCTTCTGCTGCAAGAAAATTACTTTGAATCCACTTATGCCCAAATAATTAAGATTTTATGTTCCAAGAAGAAATACCTCATTTGTAGAAGCCTGAAAACCAATGATAGTAATATCTAGATATTACTTAACATGATTTTGGGTAGAAAACAAAGAGACAGTAGAAAAACCCTTTAACTGACTGATCATTGACTTTTGGTGCCCTGAAAATTCCACTCCTTGCTAATCCTAGAGGATCAAGGGTATGCTTTTTAAGAGAAGCCCTTCATCCCTGTTTTTGGCAAGGTCCTAGAGCAAATACCTGTTAAGGTCAGAAAACCAGCCTTCAACCTGTTAATGCATTTATCTTGATCCTACATTCTGTGTTTTTTGAATTATGTTAGTGCAAGTGAAATGAAAATAGAAGCCAAAATGCCATGACTCACCAAATACTGGGGAGCTGCATTATACACAAATGACTATATCAAGGGAATTTAACTATAAGACTTTGGCATGGAGTAAAAATGGGAAGAGGACAAAAAAAAAAAAAAGAGGAAGAAGCAGATTGTTAATGAGGAGAAGGATGGGAGAGGGACAAGGACAGAGGAAAGGATTTAGATAGGGCAGGTGATCATTACCAGTGGCTGCATGAGTGTGTGCCCGAGGTCAAGGGCACCTAAGGAGTGAGAACTGGACCCATTTGAGGCAATATTATGCTCATCAGGACATCCAGGGATTCACAAATAGCTCATAGAACTTATGTTTCCAAAGGTAACTCAGGGCTGCCATGAAAACATGCAAAACAACCCTGGTTGGTATGGCTCAGTGAATTGAGTGCCAGCCTGTGAACCAAAGGGTCACTGGTTCGATTCCCAGTCAGGCACATGCCTAAGTTTTGGGTCAGGTCCCCAGCAAGGGGGTGTGGGAGAGGGAACCACACATTGATGTTTCTCTCCTTCTCTTTCTCCCACCTTTACCCTCCATCTAAAAATAAATAAAATCTTTAAAAAAAGGACATGCAAAATATTTTGCTATTTAACTTAGTGATAATATCTATACTACTTCCTAAATTGCACCACTCAATGCCAAAAATATACACTTATTTTATAATTAGAAACCTGTTTGCCTCAAGTTGATAATCAACAAATTTAAAATACCTTTCAACATGTATACCATACTTAAAAGGCAACTCCTCTTGAAATTATCATTATATAGACACATACAAATTTCAAAATGCTGAACAGTCAAGAAACAAACTGCCCTGCTCCATGAGACATACTTATAGGTTACATAGCAAAGCATACTTGAAGATCTTAATTGGTCCCTTGAATTTTCTTGAATTATTATGGGACGGAAAGCAGACAAAAGTTAGTTATAAAGTCTATTTTCTCTACATATTGATCATGTTCTATTTTAACTGAAACCAAGTTGGGGAACCAGGCACATCGATATCTAGCATACTGGATGATCAGAGCAGATCATTTTTTAACATTCTCTTCTTTTATATGCCAAAAAAGTAATAATAATGCAGTAAGCAGTAATAATCATTATTTTCTTGATTTGTTCTTTAGTTTTAAAACAAAAAATATATGATTGAAATAAAAAGAAATTTCAATTTTAAAAATTATTCAAATTTGATAAAATATTTCATATATGAGCTAAAATTTGCACTTACCAAACCAAAACATTGCACCTTGTAATTCCCACTCTTCCACATTTTAGATTTTAAGCACAAATAGAAACTCCAAGGGGTCACCAAGAATGACAGATGTGAAGTAATTCAAGTCATTTCTTTTCTTCACAGTGCCTGTGCTATCGTTGTTTATTTCAAGCCTACTGTTATGTGAAGGAATATGTAACACTCCAAGTCTTGGAAAAGGCCTCCCAAGCTAGTTCCCAAACCACCAAACCTCCATAAACTTATTTTGTGAACAGGATGAGTCCATTGTATAACTGGAAGTCCCCCAAATTAACTTCCATTACAATGCAATGTGTATTAAAGGATGAGTAATTTAAATGTGTTTTGCTTGAAGGTTATTCCTGATGGGGATCAGGGCAGGCCTCCCAAGAATGTGCCACTTTGGCATGTGGATTACTTTGAGCTGAAGATATTCACAGCCCAAGAGACTCAAGAAGAGCTTTTAATCTCCCCCTTGACTGCCTAAAAGAATTTAGATAAAGGGCCTATACCAGGAAGGAAGCTAGTATAAGAGATAATTTTACATCCAAAGGACTATCTCCACAGATTGGCAAACATTTGTTTACCAAACATTTGCCCTTCCCATCTTCCTTTCAAAGAGATGATCTTTGTCCCCTTTGAAGCCTAGACCCTACCCTCTTTCTCCTCAGCTCAGGATGGCATAGAAACCTTAACTGCCTGAGTGTCCAAGAGCTTTCTCATGCTTTTGTAGGGCTCCTGTACAGACAAAATTAATTTTTTTCCTGTTAATTTGTCTTATGTCAATTTATTGCTTTGGCCTAAAGTTCATCTGTTTTTTTCCATAAGCTGTCTCTAATAGAGCTTAATTGCCTTTAACTTCATTTTAAACAATTTTGTTAGATTGTATTGTGACAGTTGTCATATCAGTATGCATTTAAAAACTTACCAAAATTGATGAATTTTTGTGTAGCCATTTCAATATTGAAGATGGAGGAAAATAAGCACCATTTTTGGCATATTATGGATTATTATCTCAAGAAAGTTAAAATGAAACTGATACCCCCCCAAAAAAGATTTATGCAATGTATTTAGAAGGTGCTGTGAGTGATCAAACATGTCCAAAGTGGTTTGTGAAGTTTTGTGCTGGAGATTTCTTGCTGGATTATGCTCCATGATCAGGTAGACCACTTGAAGTTGATAGCAAGTAAATCAAGACACTAACTGAGAAGAATCAAAGATATACCACTCAGGAGATAGCTGATATACTCAAAATATCTAAATCAATAAAGTTATTGGGGAAAATGAAAAATGTGTCCTTTATTTTTTGGAAGAAACTAAATAGACTTTTTGGCCAACACAATATTAAGCCAGCCAAAGAACCTAGAAAAGAAAATGGAAAAAGTTTTTTATCTCCTTTGCTCCCTACTAAACTCAACAGTACCTAGAGCAATTGTTCGTAATTGATTTTTCAGGGGAGGTGTATTTTATCATTAAAATTGTTTAGAATTGCCAGCACATGATTATTTTTTAAAAAGCACATTGATATTTTAATTTATTATTTTTTATTGTTCAGTTACAGTTGTCCCCATCCGCCCCCCGTTGCTCTCCCCTGCCCCATCCAACCCCCTGTTCCCAAAGACATCCCCCTCCCCATTGTCCTTGTCCATGGGTCCTTTGTACAAGTTCCCCACCTTTCCCCCACTATCCCCCTGCCCCCCTTCCCCTCTCGTCCCTGTCAGTTGTTCATTTCCATGTTTCTGATTCTTTAAAAACACATTGATTTTTGGTTAGTTTGATGATTGTTTTTGAATTCTCTAGCTAATGCATACTATATAGCTTGCATCCAGAGCTGACCACTCTCACAACCTTCCCCATACACCGCTACTGCAAGGATGGCTTGATATCTGAAAACTTCTTTCAAAACAGATAAATGTTATGATTGTTTATAAATTGAATACAAAGTACTAATGCCTTCTTGCTTTTTAAACAGCCCCTAAAAAATATACTAATGCTCAGGCCCCACTCTGAATCTACTGATTAAAAAATTCATCAGGAAAAGCCTGGGAATTTTAATTTTAAGACTCCTACCTGCCTCCCTTTTCCCACCTCCCTCCTTCATAATTTTTATATTAAGACCAAAAACCAAAGTTTGGGAAAAGTTTACAAGAAGTCAGAGAATCTCTTTAAGGGACATATATGGTCAGTGGGATAAAGCCCCTGTGCATCACTACTAACATCAGAATTACCCTGGACTCACAGAAACATGCAGATTCTTCACTCTATCCAGGACTGGAAAGGTGGGATACCCAGGGGACTCTGAAGTACCCGCACCTTGAAAACCATTGCTTTAAGGTGGCGTTTTCTTTTCTTTTTTATTGAGATCTGATTAATATATAACATTATATTAGTTTCAGACATACAACATAATGATTTAATATTTGTATATATTGCAAAATGATCACTACAAAGTCTAGTTAACATTCATTACCACACATAAGATATAAAATTTTTTTCTTGTGATGAGAACTTTTAAGATCTCCTCTCTTTGCAACATTTAAATGTACAATACAGTATATTAACTATAGTCACCATGCTGTACATTCCATCCATAGGATTTATTTATTTCATAACTGGAAGTTTGTATCTTTTGACTAAGTTGGTCTTTTCTAACCTTGAGAAACCTAAAAAATTCTGAAACACTTGTTTAATATACAGAATCCAGTTTCCCCAACCTTTTCAGGACAATTGAAATACAATCTTCTGGCAGGGGGGTTGGAAATATTTAAATTTAACAAGACCATCCAAGTGATTTTTGTCACTAGACAAATAAGGAGACACTGCTTGAAGTCAATGTAAGAAAGCAAAATTTGCCATCCCAAAATATGACACTTTGGCATATTGATTGCTTTGAATTAAAGTTAGTTGAGAAACAGTTCATGCAGAAAGGGCACTCTCACCCTCCTCTCTGTCTCCCTGAAAGCAGGAAGTAAAATAATCACAAGTTAGTTACCTTCCCTGCTCCAGGAGGTAAGGAGATATCCTTATCATCAGACGTAGGAAATTCAGGGCCAGGAAAGCAGTGTAAACTAGGTTTAGTTTCTTCACTAATTAGTATCCAAGCTTAAGTTTCTTTGTCCTGTCGTTTCATCATAAATTTACTTTTTTGTCTAAAAAGTATAAAAGTTGCCTGCTTTGGTAATTTCTTTAGGTTTCATATCTATGAGACTTCTGTCTATACAAGACTAAACTTGATTTTCTTCTGTTAATATGTCTCATGTTAATTTAATTCTTAAACCAGCCAAAAGAACCCAGAAGGGCAGAAGGAAATTTTTTTCCTCCCTGACTTCAGTACAGCTCACATTTATTGAATACACACTGCGTATTGGCTACCGGTAATCGACAAAAGAACATCCAAACCTGTAGTTTGTTTTTTTTTAATTGTTCAAGCACAGTTGTCTCCATTTTCCTACCACCACTTTTCCCTGCCCCACCCTCAATCCTGCCCCTCATTGGCTTTGTCCATGGGTCCTTTATACATGGTCCTTGATGACACTTCCCAAACCAGTAAAGATTTTTATGAGTTTATTTGAACCAAAGCTGATGATAATTGCGGGAAGCAAGATCTCAAATGCTTTGGAGAATTAGAGTTTTGTGGTTTCTTTTATGCATTTGAAATTAAGGAGGGAATATAGGCAAGATCACATGAAAGTGGAGAGAGCGAATTGGTAATAGGATCACAGGATAGTTGAGATTATGTGCTCTCTTGAGGGTGGTCAGGATTGGGGAGGGGTCTGAAAAGGGTAACCTAGTTGTACAGAAACAATGGGCAGGGCTTACTTAAGACAAAGATAAGCCTTTTTAAAAAAGGTATGTGCCTGGGGCATAACTACTCACCATTACCTGCCCAGTTAGGAATTCATGATGAGATCACTCTGTGAGGCTAGTTTCCAAAGAATTCCTTTTTCATCTGTGTGTTCTAAGTGCTTTCCTGTGTATTTGCTCATTTAATCCTAATACCAATTCTACACACTACTGTCTTCATTTCACAGAATAACTGCCCCTCTTCACCAATCCATTAAAGGCAGATTTTACCATTTAAATCTCAGGGCCATCTCATTTCACATACCCAAAGTCTCTTAGATCAGATTCTGAGCTCTCTAATGCCTTGAGATAAGTACCAATTTATAGTTCACTTTATTTTACAAAGTATCCCATAAACTTTTTTGCATAAAATAGGAGCTCCATACATATTGTTGTTTCTAAGGAACAATAGGTCTTTCTGCCTTTTGTCCAGTGCATTTGACAGTGTAAATGAAAGGCTACCTTGATTTTGAAGATGTGGAGACAGAAGTTGGCAGTAAAAGCTGCAGCTAAATTCAGGGACCTTTGGGTTACTCTGGCTGGGAGTCAGAGTCCTGCAGAAATTAAACCAGGAAAAGGAAGACAGATAGATCATCTTGTTTGGCTGGCTCTACTAGCCCTGATCCTGGCTGGGGGAGAGAATTTCAGCGTAGAAGACAAAGGTAATAGATAATTCCAGTTTCCTGTCACACCCCTTCTCCCACATGCTTATCCACATTCTAATCAGCCTTCTGGGACTAATAGTTTCCAGTTTACTAAAAACCCACACTCATGTTCTAATTCCTTTTACACTTGCCTGTACTTTAAGATTTGCACATTTTATGTTTTTCTAGTCTCTGATTATTCGAGAACAACAACAAAAATCTAACACTTCCAAGCTTTGTGTCATTCATTCCCAATGTACAGATAATCAAAACAAATGGGTATGCTGTTTTCTGATCAACAGTTATCCTAACTCCTCCTTGCTTTGCAACTCAAAATCACTCTCTTGAAACTTAGAGCACACATTAAGTACCTATTATTGTTAAAGTGTTTCTTTAAAAAAAAGATTGCATTCAGGGTTTTCTTTTGAATCCTGACAAACTGGGCAGGGAGTGGGGAAGGGAGTATCCATATCTCCATCCTTTTTCCTTTAAATAAAACTAGAAGCAACTCAAAGAGGTTAATCATTTACCTAAAATTATGCAGTAGGTAGGAGGAAAAAGCAGGATTTGAAGCTATGTCTGACTTCAAAGTCTATGTTTTTCCCACCATATTGTGATCCTCAGTGTTGAAGCTATTTGTTTATTGTTTTGTATGTTTATTATATTCTCAAATAGATGAGAAGCACACATATTGGTGCTGTGCTAAGAACTCAGTAGGAATTTTATAAAAAGAAATGATGGCTTCTGTCCTCAAACCAACCTCACTAAATTATCTCCTAAGACTTCCAACTCAAAAAATTCCTCAAACGGATTACATTTCAGTATTGTTCTAGTGAATCATAAATCATCTGGTGGTGTCACTGAACTATAGAACTCCTGCTTAGGCAATGTCAACATCATTAGTTCTCTTAGCAGCAAAATGGCACTAGGTGTTCCCAGCAGGGTTAGACAGGACCTCAGTTCGGCAACCTTGGTACTTGAGTTTGGCAAAGAAAAAATTCAGAGCCAAGGAACTCAAATAAACTGAAGGAAAACGTTTATTTAGAAGGTCACAGAGGTAGAAAGAAGTGAGTCAGCTGGGCTGCATGGGCTCAGGGAACAAGGTACAGAGGCAAAAGAAAGTCCCTTAGAGCTTAGGGGAAGAAAAACTGATATTCTTAGTTAAAGTCCGACTAGCAGTAGCTGTTCTGGTGATGATAGATTTAATTGTTAATTGATCATTGTATCAATTAGAGGTTTTTAAAAATTCATACAAAACATTTTTGATTTTTGTATGTTTTTAAGAATCTGATTTTGGAATTTAAGTAGACAGCCATTGCTTATCATTTTGCTAAGCTCAATATCCTTTTGATCTACCTACTAGCAACACTTAATAAAGCCAATAGCCAGCAGTTAACCAAATTAAAAGACTGAAAGTGTCAATACAGTCTTGTTCTGTGAATAGCTGACAAACATTAGTCAGTTAATGGACTTCAAGTGCATGATGGGCGCATTTATTAATATGCTGATTATATTCTGGGAATCCTCATTAGAAGATACTGCTTCATCTTCAAGATGTCAAACTTGCTTCAAGAGGTTAAATTATCATGATACAAAAATAAACTGCTCTCAATTTTACTTGAACAAATCCAAGAATAAAGTAGCCCATATTATTACTTAAATTTATATTTGGAAAGGTAAAAGATTTCAAGTAAGAATATAAAATTAGTTCAAAAACACGAACTATTTTTCTAGATTTTTATTTTCTTACCTATCACTTAACAAATACTTATTTACATTGGGTTAAGTAAGTGAAAGAGCAATCTGGATTCTAAAAGGAGACCCTTGAATTCATGCTTAAAGGCTCAAATCAAACTCTTAACTTAATCAGATCAGTGATATGTTCATAATCCAGTAAAAGGCATGTTCTAGAATGTCTATCCTTTTTCCCCATTTTGTTTACTAGAGTAGCCCAAATCTTGCTATGTTCAGCCAGAAACTCTACTTTTAGATTAAGTCAGCTAAATTATCTCTCAAAGTCAAATGAAAAAAAAAAAAAGTAGAGTCTTATTTTCCAGATATCTTTAATGGAGACTGAAAGTAAAACCAAGTGCTTAAATATTTTAACATAATTAGAAAGGATCATTTAGTTCCTTACTTTCAAAATACAATCTTTTAAATCTAGATCTGAATAACTCCAGTGTGTAGAATCAGCAAATGGGTGGAGAAACAAATTTACATTAACAGGTTTATTGTATCAACTGAGAGTCATAAGAACATCACATGCTCTAACAAGCCCAAGGAATGCGTAAGAACCAACAATACCAAGTACAAATGAAAAGGAAAGTTCAAAGGTCAGACTTGGTTCATAGACATCTTTGGAAAAGGCTTAATTTCAAGCTAAAAACCTGAGTTGAAAATAAATCTTACCGTTATTTAAAGGGAATTTTAAAAAATAATCATTAGCATTAGAAAAGATTTTGTTTAAAAAATACTAAAGCCTAATGCTAACTCAAAAAAAAATCAAGTGAAGAAATAAAAAGATGGAATATATTCTATAGACCACAAGTAACTTGAGCGCAAATTAAGTAGTCCTTATAAACTAAGGCATAGACTGCTGATTTATAATACTGTCTCATGTGGGAGAAAATTGCTCTACTATATATTCTTTACTTCACAGGCTCACGACACAGCTTGGACATAAAAAAGAAAAATGGGTCAGTTAACTTTCAAAATGTTAGTTTCTCTTCCACCAAAATCCATTCTACGTTATGTTTAAATTTAATATGATGAAATATAAGGAAATGTAATCAGGTATACAAAGCAAATCAAGAGACTCTTTCTTCTCAAACTTAATTTAGTGACTTTGAAAAAACAAACAGGAATACTGGTACCTAACAAAATTCTGTGCTGGCTCCTGCTGTTTTAACTTAAGCCGACATGTTTAACATAATTCCCTATTTTAAATTAACATTAATTATTTTTTAAACAAAACTTACAGCTTAAAATGTCTTTTACACAAATTACTATAAAGAATCTTTTATTAAGAATTATTTCAAATCAAAAGAAAATAATCCCCATGGTGAAAACAGGATTTAGTCACTTTTGCTATTTATTTTTTCACTAATATTCACCAACCTAATAAATTTCTTCATATAACATTTTTCATTCAACAAAAATCCATATTTATACAGCAATATATATTTCTCCCATTTCTAGATTCTGAGTAAACCAGAGGCACCCAGAGATATGGCTAGAAAGCTTTGCCCAACTTAAAAGATAAAGAAATCAACCACAACTCAAGGAGGATAGGAACTCTCATCCCATCCAAGATGAAATAAACTACTAGTGGCAAAGTCATGACTGTAATGCAGGTCTAGTCTCAAACTCTCTCAATTCTAATCGAACAGTCCTTTGAGACATTACCAAAAAATACCTAAGATACTTGTATTTTCTATAATTAGCATATTCATTCTATATTAAGGGAAAAGGGTATATTTTAAGTCAAGGTCTATCAAGAAAAATCACTTGCTTTTTTTAAAAGTTTACCACCATTAACATATCAAATCCAAATTCTCCTTCCTGAATTTTAGTATCTTCTATAGCAGGGGTGTCAAACTCTTTTTCACTGGGGGCCACACCAGCCTCGTGGTTGCCTTCAAAGGGCCGAAATAATTTTAGTACTGTATAAATGTAACTACTCCTTAATGGTTCAGGAGGCCAAAGTACATTCAGCCCTTTGAAGTCAACCACGAGGCTGATGGGGGCCCCCAGTGAAAATGAGTTTGACGCTCCTGTTCTATAGTATAATCCACACTACCTATTCAACACTTTCCCCCAGTGCTCCATAGGAACTCTGGTCTGTTGTTGTTTGGTTTGGGGGGTATTTTTAATAATTTGAATACACCTTGCCATCTCTGTGTGTTCACAGGTGTGGTCCCTCTCCTCTCCCTCTTACTATCCTATCTCCTCCCTTCAGAGTCTGCTCTGTGTCCTGCCTCCTCCATGAAGCTCTTTTGACAATGCAAATCTCACTGATTTTCCAGTTTTCTGAATTTCAAAGGTGAACTCATGTAACAAAAAAATTAATCCATTTGTGTTCTCATAATTTCCTCTATTATTTTATGTTCCCACTAAACCATTAATTCCTTAAGGGAGGATGATATCGAGGTTTGCATCTCCGGGGGTATACTGAATCTGTCTGGCCACCTGAATACAAAGTCTATATGAAGGGACATGAAATTTTCTTAACTGCCAGCTTTCAGATGCCTCAGTGATTAACTAGTTTCTACCACTGCAGGAGCTTAATGACCCCAGCATGGAATTAACCTGCTGGACATGCTAGTCTCCTTTCCCTATCATTTCTCTTGTAAATTGCAGTTACTTTTATATACTGAGCTTTTTTTTTTTTAATTCTATGTAGAACAGACCTGGATCTAGCTTCACTTCAATAGAGTCTGAACATAACTCTATTCACTGCTTTGCCTCTCACCACACAGATATCTCAGCTTTCTATTTAAAGTATTACACGTTAGCTCAAGAACTAAGGTCTTCATCAGTGTAACACAGCATTAAGAACGGCACTAAACAACTAAAATCTGGGACATGGAGCTAGCAAGAATCTGTAATGTATTGAATTGACAGTGATCGTCTTTTGTTAAATTCTGTGTTTTCATAATTTTAAAGTCAAATAGTGCAACACAGTTTAAAATGAAAAATAATAGTCCCCTGCCACAGCCCGCCCACTCCCCAGAGGTAACTAGTTGCATGCCTTTTACCTTTATTTTATGGCCTGCCTCCATATTTTAAAATAGCGTGCTGTTATTAATGTTTTAGTTACGTGAATTAATATAAATACATAATAGTTATGTTTAATAAATATTTCTAAACTCTTTTTCCTTTTAAATAATATATACTGATCTTCTATTATGGAAGATAAGAATTTAACTCTTACACATATGCATATACTTCCCCTTCTTTACCCTCCCAATATAATTACATACTTTATTTTTGCTCAGTCAATATTCAGGGTATACATTCTATGATTATGCAATTATCTTTTAAAGCTGAGTATACACATTTACAGTATTCTGGTTTTATATCCTTTTCTTACGTTTTTGAGGATTTTATTTATTTTTATTTTTAGAGAGAGGGGAAGAGAGGAAGAAAGAGAGGGAGAGAAACATCAGTGTGAGAAAGAAACAATGATTGGTTGCCTTTCGCATGCGGCCCAACCAGGGATTGAACCTACAACCCAGGCACGTGCTCTGACCAGAGATCGAAC
The DNA here is from genome assembly GCA_004027475.1 of Anoura caudifer. Classification (NCBI taxonomy): domain Eukaryota; kingdom Metazoa; phylum Chordata; class Mammalia; order Chiroptera; family Phyllostomidae; genus Anoura; species Anoura caudifer. Next base: position 18,084 of record PVKU01008812.1, on the reverse strand, counting down.
CAGAACCTTTCACTCCACAGTACGTCACCCAAACGACTGAGCCACACTGTTCAGGGCTATTTATCCTTTTCTTGTGTAACTTTTTTGTTCTCCCTAAAAGTAATAATTATCTTCTATTTGTGTAGCTTTCTATGCTCTTATCACTGATCTTCCCCCAATCTATTCAATAGCAGTGTCTGTGCCCCCCACAACATTACACCGGTCCACACAGCCAGCCCCCAGAAGCCCAGCGACCACCTGCTCCAGGCTGGGCTGCCTGCTATGTAGACCTGCTGTTCAGCCATCAACCTGGGGGTTCCTTCCACGCCATCACAGGGATCCTTTTGCCTGGTCTGGGATGGCGCCTGTTTCCTGGATCCCATGTCTTCATTTTCCTAGGTTTACACCCTCATGTATGTAGGAGAACTTCTTCCAGTACTTTCTGAGGAAGGTTAAGGGGTTGGTGCATTTTTTGAGACTTGAGTGCCTGAAAATATTTGTTTTACCCTCACTATAGTTTGGCTGGTATTGTTTTCGATGCCACCCAAGATCTTTAGATTACCTTTCCCTTGGTAAAACTCCCACATCCCCATTTTTCCAACATAAAATTGAGAATGTGCTATTTTGCTGTTGGAGGTGGAGGAAAGAGATATGTAATCTAAACTCTTCTGATGACACATATGTTGTCTGAGGCTTTAATTCAGAAGTAAGCAATGTGGGCTCTGACCAGTGTGGTTCAGTTGGCTGGGGACCATCCCACAAAGTAAAAGGATGCCAGTTCAGTCCCTGGTCAGGGCACATGCCTTGGTTACAGGTTCAGTCCCAGTCAGGGTTCATCTAAGAAACAACCAATTGATCTCACATCAATGTTTCTCTGCCTCTCTCTCTTCTTCCCTTTCCTGCTCTCTAAAAATAAATAAAATCTTTATTTAAAAAACCTTCTAAAAAAAAGTAATCAAAGTGGGAGAGCAACTGTTCACAGAATTCATCTTTTTGGTAAGCGACGAAAGTAAACAATGGATCTTCTTTTTATAATTGCTGCCAACTGTGATGTCTGTGCCAAGTGTGTTAGTGGAAATGTTTTCTTGGGTACAGCTCCCAAAGAGGTTTTTGGATGTGGATCCTGGCAATGTGGCATAGCAGCCTGAGTTTTCTCACTCACCAGAAAAGTACATGAACAGCCTAAACAATCCGAGGTCAGTAAGTTTATCATTTGAAACTATGAAACTAACTACATAGATTCTGCTGTTGACAATAAAGAATACTGATTAACATTGATTATAAAACTGTAACTTGGAAATCATTTTCCCTCAGAATTTGTAAAGCAGAATGCCATGGTCTTCTGGTTACGATGTTTCTGTTTGAGAAGGTGTATATCATTCTTGTTCCTAAGGTTCTGGATATGATTTATTCTTCCTCTCTGAAAGCTTTGAGGCTATTTTACTCTACTTCCCTAGCAGTCTGAAATATCTGTTTGAAACAACTTGGTGTAGTTCTTTTTGCATTCACTGGTCTGCCACACAGAGTTGTACGTGTTGTGCACTGCGCTACTCCACGGAGCACTGTTTTCACCCTAATCCATAGACACAGCCTGTAAGACTGTCCACGACGACCCTGCTAACATTATGTGAGACCTTACAATCTGGAGACCACTCTTGAGTTCCGGGAAATCTTTAGTATAATCTTTCTTCTCAACTACTGTCTCTGTTCTATCTCTGGAACACCTATTCATCAAATATTTGGCCTCCTAGGCTAATCTCATCATTTTCTTATTTTGTCTCTATTTTCCATTCCATGTCTCCTTGTTCTACTTTCTGAAAGATTTCCCCTACTTTATCTTCCAAACTTCTACTGAATATTTAACTTCAGGCATGCTATTTTTAATCTCCAAGAGTTCTTTTTTAAAATAGCATTCTGTTCTCCAGGATCCAAGATCTTCTTTTATCACTCTGAATATATCAATTATAGATGTATTTACTTTTTCTTATTTTAGGTTTTCTTCCATTCACTGCATTGTTTCCTTTCTTGCCATTTCAGTTGCTATTTATTTTTCTGCTGTTTTTATTTGCTGGTACCTCTATTTGTATTAGAGATGATGTAAAATGCCTCGTGATCCATGGCACTGATACTTTCGAGAGAAAAGCTGACTGGAATGTGTGTGGGGTGGTATTTCTCAAGCAGTGGCTTCATTCTAGATGACCTGGACTGCCTATTTTACTGAGGATCCCAACTCAGAGTCTCTGTGGGTAGGTTCTCTCAGTCTAGCCTACTTCCTCAGAAAAAAATCTGTCTGATAGTGGGTGTATGTGGGAGTGGAGGATTTAAGCCTGGCAACCAGCATTCTCAGATTTAAGTGGGGAGAGGGGCTGGAGCTGTGTCCTCAAATGCCCTGTTTTAACCCCACTTGTACTGTGATCACCAGAAGTGACTCCAATTTGCTCTCTCTGGGAATCCAGAGAGTAAGTCTGCTTCTGGACTTTCCCAGAGTTTTGTACAGTTTTCGGCTCACAGATCTTTCAATTTTCCACTGTGTTTTATTATTGTCACTTCCTTTGTCATTTTCTTTGTCTTTACGGGATTATGATTTTTCCCCATCATTTTTCTGGAAGTATTTTAAGAGTGAGAAGTGGAAAATAAATTGAAATACTATCTTTTAAACCTAATATTCCCTCTATACTTTGAAAAACTTATGGAAGGCCAATTATATATTAGGCACTCTTCTCTTCCTCACTTATAGGTAACAACAATGTAGTACCTATTTCATGGGATTATCCGGAGAAGTATATAAGAAAAAGCCAAGTAAAGCACTGATTATAACTATTATAATTATGAAAACAATGTGGACTGAGCAATACATGGCAAAGCAGTATGTGCAAAGCCCAGAGGAAGAAAAAAGTTCTTTTCTGGGATTAATATACAGCCCTGTGGTCCTGGGACCAATAACATCAGTATCACCTGAAAACTTGTTAGAAATTCAAATGCTGAGTCCTTTACCCCATACCCACTGAATCAGAAACTCTGAGAGTGGCCCTGTACTCTGTTCTTTAAGCAAACAACTCTGGTGATTCTGATGCCCATTAAAGTTTAGGACCCATGGATACAGAGGCAAGGAAACGGACTCCCTTTCATTGCAGGTTCTATCTGGGACCCACCGGTAGACCCTGGGTTTGTGTCATGTGCTAAAAGGAGTAAGGTTAACATTTATTTTTTTAAACATTGTATTTATTTATTTTTAGAGATAGGGAAAGAGAAGGAGAAAGAAAGAGGGAGAGAAATACCAACAGGTGAGGGAAACATCGACTGGTTGCCTCTCACACACCCACAACCAGGGACCTGTCCACAACCCAGGCATGTGCCCTGACCAGGAATCAAACCCAATCTTTCACTCAAATGACTGGGCCACACCAGTCAGGGCAAGGCTAACATTTAAGTAAAAGCACAGACTTGTGGAGACAAAAACCAGAGAAGAGATTTGCACATAAAAGACTTGAGTCCCAACCCTGAAGACCTGGTCCTGCAGCTTTTCTATTCAACTCTGTGAGCTCTGCCAGGATCCTGCTCAGTAACATGGATCACTGCATCACGCTACCACCACCCGCCCCCTTTGTTTTTCTGAAGCCAGCTTAAATCAAGTTTCTGGCATTTGCAACCCAAAGAATCCTGACTAGCATAAGACCCTTTCCCTTTAAGAAGCAGAGTAAACCTGACCTTCTTCCTCTGTGTTCCACCTACAGTCCCAGAGGAATGGCAAATGGCAGCTCCCAGAGAAAGCCAGCCATGAGATCCTGCCAACCAGCTCTACCATTGACAAATTCCGCCATGCTCTGAATTCAGTGTCTTCTATGCTTACATTTCATGGACAAATAGGGTCTGTTTACACATACAAAAATCAAATTCAACAAATTTACTTCTTGGTATTTCAGGATTTGGTGAGCATACCCATGCTTACCATGTTCATAACATTCATAGTTTTATGAATTGTCATCATACTCCTTCTTATTCTTCATCTTGTCTCTCCTAATCTTACTAAATTTCATAGAACTCACTTGCTGAGTGAGATTCACAAGATCTTTCTGTAGTTCAAGGGCTACTAAACCTTTGCTGATCATCAAAATCACCTAGAGAGACTTTTAAACATATAATGCCCACACTCTATTGCAGACCTACTAAATCTCTCTGGGCCATTTTATACACACACACACACACACACACACTCAATAAAGACACATATAAATACACACACACACAATCCATTCCCTGGTGAAACTAATGATCCTCATTTTTGTGGCTCTGCATTGCCCTGAAAATTATGTTTTCTTAACACTAAGAATTTCACTGTAACAGTAAAATTTGAAGCATGAATATTTTTTCTGAGAGTCACAAAATTAAAGCTCAATTTTCATAGAAAATCATTATAAATGAAGCTCTCCTCAACTCTGCAAAACATCCCTAGAAAAGGCAATGTAGACAACATGGTCTGACAACAAACAACAAATGTCTGTCACATGGTTTGCCACTTTCTTCTGCTTCCATGAGACTCTGCTACCAAGTCTGAGCATGTCTCTTTCAAATACAGGGCTGCTTGCAGTCCATAGCAATCCACTGGGGAAAACACATGTGGTATATCCTGAAACCTCTGGGTTTAAACTTCAGAGGCCTGGGTAATAGTCCCAACACTGCCTGCCACCAGCTATGAAAACTTGGCTTCCCTTTCTCAATTTCATCTTCTTTAAAACAGAGATAACACCTATATTTTCCTCCTATACAAGGGTTATGAGGAAAAAATGAAATTTGTGAATCTAGAAAATTCAAAATGGTGTCCCCCAGATAGAAGATCAAATTCGGTAGATGAGATATTACACTAAAGATGAGTAAGCCAAAGCAGAATACTGGATAAAAATGAAAGAATCCCGTAGTTCTTTTCTGAAATACATGAACCAAGGATGATCAAAATCCCACTTAGAATTCCCCAGTCGAACAAATTGTCCATGTCATAGTTTTGATACTTTTAGGCAAATTGAAGCTATCAACAGGTAGTAAAGGAAAATGTAAATAAATGTCTAAATGAAAGCTACTCCATAATAACTGTTTTCGAAAGCACTTATATTTTTCAAGTTTTGAAATAAAATTATGGTATTAAGCCAATGTAAAAATATTACAATATTTTCATGAATAAAGGGCAAAAACTTACTAATAAGTAATGGAATACAATACCAGTTTAGCAATCAATACTGAAAGGTAATTTAAAATAAAGTATGCATAAAATGGAAAATCTGGATTAAATCTGAAGGCAAAACTATAAACCAATTTCAGCGCATATATACTAGCTGGTCCTATGATTCTAAAGATAATCATAGCAGTAGCTAACATTTACTGAGGGCTAATTCTGAGCTTACTTTATTTTTTGTTGAAGATTTTCATTATTTTTAGAGAGGGGAAGGGAAAGCTAATGAAAGGGAGACAAACAGCGATGTGTGAAAGACACATTAATCGGTTGCCTCTTGCATGCCAACTGGGACCTGGCCCTTATCCAGGTATGTGCCCTGACTGGGAATCAAACTGGCAACCTTTTGGTTTGCAGGCCAGCACTCAATCCACTGAGTCACACTAGCCAGGGCACCTTATATATTATTTTAATTTAATCTTTAAAACAACTTTGTGAAATAAATATAAACAACTATTTCATACATGAATGATGAAGCACGGTTAAAGAGGTTACTAACTTACTCAAGGTCATGCTTACAGTAAGTGGTTCAGTTCATATTTGAAAGCTCTCATAATTTTTGAGAAAGATTATACCCTCTAGTTGTTAAAAAATCTATTACCATACAGCCTGTAAGTATACATAGTACTTATCACAGTATCTGCTACTATCCAGGCAGTCAATATTTGTTGAATATTTACTTCCTATTTCCAGAAAGTATTTTCCTTTATCCCTCTGATCTGTTCAGCATAGTAGTGAGGTTTGCCAGGGCACTTTTCCCCATAAATGAAAGTAGGGACACATTGACTAATGCATTACTCCTTGGATCCTTTTTCTTTAGGCATCATAGAAACCACCACCCTTCTCTTGTAGAAATACATTTCTGTAACAGGGCAGATAGACAGATAGACAGATATTTGCATATATAGAGATTTGGGTCAGTTACTGCTTTCTTTGCATCAGTTACTTTTGATTTACTCCTGCTAAGGATATGCTTTTAGTAAAGCTGCACCTACTCAACTGGGATGACCCCCTTCTCCTCAAAAAGAACTTTAGTGACCATCTCTTCACATGGGCTATCTTTACAGTTGTCTGTTCTGATCCATTTATTATGATTCGTATTAACTTTAACTTCAAAGGGTAAGCCTCATCCTTAAGTTCTAAACATGACCCGTTTGGTGTAGCCTCTATCCCACTACGTACCCATTAATGGTATTTCCCCGCTTTTTAAGGGGTGGGATGAGGTTTAGTCATTTTATTTTAAAGACTTAATAAATTAGTAAAGATCATCTAATTTTAAGCAGACCTGACCACACAAAACTATTCTAAAAGAAAACCAAATAGGACAACTAAGAGAAAAATAACTAGAAAGTAAAACTAGACATACCCTAAAGAAGCATGTTGTGTAAAAACTTAAAAAAGGAAAAAGTTTTCCATATTCTTTCTGAAAAAAATCAGGGCTTGTGTTGAAGGCCAGATTTTCAAGATATTTCTGATATGCTAAAGAACAATAAGAATGAAGAAAATAGAAAAATAGCAGCCTTCTCAAAATATGGAAGGCTTTACACATCTATATATTTAACTTTTGGGAAATACATTATTCAGGTGCTAATAAGGAATCCTAAGTTATGGTAACTATTAATTCTACTTTTATAGCTTTATAATGTGAAGCAAGTTAATGTATATTTTATTCACTTTATTCTCAGATACTTCAATATTATAATTTTCTTTTTAAATATTTTAACCCTAAACCATTGCTAATAAACAAAGATTTGGAAAAGACCGTTTATTTGTTTTGCTGAAATCCATTTATTCTTCTTCTTGGAAATATTTGGATGATATAAAAGTCTGGACCTCGCCTGTTAGGTGAGGTCACCTTAAGGCAGGCTAGTAAGAAGCTAGAAAAATTCCTTGGCAAGTGAAACCAGGCAACTGAGACAAGATAATTAAATAAGGCCAAATAATATGAACAATTCACAGCCAGCTGGTGAACTATAAGACCTTATCTTCCCCAACCAAGGACTCTTGAGAGCAAATGTTTTATACCTCTCCACCCTAAGCAGAGAATAAATAGCTTAAATCACCCTGGTCAGGGAGCTAGGTAACAGACCCAATTAGTGCCATTTGTGCCAGCCCAACCCAGGGACGGATGAAATCAAGGGAACAAGTAACGAATAAAGAAAAAACCTGTTAGAACCAGACAGACCCAAGATACAAGTAAAGCATTAAAGCTGTCCAGAGAATGATCCCAAACTCCCCTGTATGCTCATTTTGATGAATCAGCATATTGAAGGACACACCTGGAAAACCAAGGAATATTCTGTTAAGACTACCCTGAGGCCGTCCCTAGGATTCCCACTCATAGATGAGAGATAAAAACACTCAGGATAAAGGATGCCTCTGCAGGCTGTCTCTGGAGCATACCCACACCTTTCTTCCCTTTCAGGCATACATCTCTACTTTTCTCTTTAGTGAGACTTGCAACTAGGGGAGTGGTGAGCAGAGGCAATTCGTCCTGGGCTAACCCCCTGAACCCGTCTCTAAGGCCCCTTTTCTCTGACTTTCCAGTAAGCTAAAAGCAGTCCCACCTTACCTCATTTCTGTCACTGTGACTTTTACTTTTCAGTGAATCTACGTAGCCCAGTGTGGCTCACTTCTTTCCTATAACATTTCTAGGGAGTCAAAGCAGCCCTGCCTAGGTTCACTCCTATTGCTTCTTCTACCTTAAGCCCTTCCTTCTTTTCACTGTTCCCAGCTTTAATAAACATACTCTCAAAAATCACCTGGACTCACTGTGAAATCTTTTCTGCATAAAGTCAAGAACCCACACACTACAGGCCAGTCAAGGCAGACCCACTCTGGTCTAGTTCCTTTCCAGTGACAATGTGACAAAGTTCTTGTCAACAGATGAGCTAAAGTGAAGTACACACTTCAGGTTGTACCCTCTTCCCTTTCTCATCAGCTATAATCCAGACATGGTGGTGACTCAGCTTAGATCATGCACACTCTTGTCAGTATCCTGGGGAATGACTATGGAGCAGGGCTGCCCTGCCAACCTGGACCGTTCCCTTTGGAACAAATGAGTGAAACAGAATTGAACTTCTTATAGTCACAACAGTTTAACTATTAAAATGGTACTGTCCATTCTTATAGAGTCAAGTTGCCTTCTAAATCAGTATAGCCATCTCTTTGTAAATTGCCACAATTCCAAGTAGCATTTTCTTCTGCCAACAGCCACTAAAATAAAAAGGTAATGAAAAATCTATCCAAGTACTTTATGTTGAAAAGTTCAACATACATCTGAAATCTCTCTCTTCTTTGTCCTGAAATTCTGTATAAGCAATTACTAAGGTTTCTGTTTCAGGCATCTACTGTTTGAGATATGAGCATTGTTTAGATTTAAAGGAAAACACGTAATTGTTTACTTCCCTTAGGTCTGGCACTTTTCAGCAAGATGGCAAGGCAGTGAAGTCATAGCCAAGAATTTCCTGACCAAATTCCTTCACTTTCATTCCTATTACATCACCAGTATAAGCCATATTTCACTGTAAGAAACGAAAGTGTGGACGTTTCCTATTTGTCATTAAAACTGAAAAGCTTATTTGACTTTATTTTACAAATTGGCTACATAGTTGTTACATGACACATTGGTATAAATTCTCTTCACAGTTACTTATTTTGTATGCCACCATTTTGTATCTTGATAACCTAAAAAATACAACCACATTGTTCAGTCCTAAAATTATTCAGAAAACTCCTAAGTAGGACACTTGTTTAGATACAATTATTATTTCATGCATATATACATCACTGAGGCTACTTCTCTGTATATTGCCAATCTACTTGGTCTCAGCACTTGCTAAAATCATTCCAGCTCCAAGTACAAAATGCTGGAGGAGGGAGGTTCTACTTTAACTGCTTTAAAATATAAAATGCACATGACCATTGCAAATTTTTCAAATTGTCTATTTAACAGCATACTAATGCAGGGTGTCCACTAACTCTACTCAACCATTCTAATAAGTATGAGGGGAAAATACTTTACTTTTATGAAAAAGGAAGGCCAGGGTGAGGAAGGCTAATTTACCCCATGTAGACATAATACACATTCATTAAATAAGTATTAGGAAGAAGAAATTCAAAAGACCAGTCATATTTGTACTGGACCTGTCTATATGCACTGAAATTTAGAGTCTTCAATGAAAACCCAATATTTTAATTATCTCATAATTAGCGTATCTTTGTGGACCAGAAAATTCAATACAAGAAACATATAAGCAAAAAGAAGACAATAGCAGGCACATATACACTATAAAGGATTACATGTGGCAGAGAGAAAGCGAAAAAGCAGAAAGACAATGACAAATCAACTCCAATTTTGACATTGTTTTATTTTAATATGCCAATACACACATTTGGAGGTCCCTTAATCAGACAAATTCAGCATTTCCAGGATGCAGAAAAAAAAAAGGGTGGGGGGAGACAAAGATGAAGGCAAAAAAGCTCTCAAGGTGACCAAAAACTAAAGCTGAAGCACATTATTCATAGCAGACCATCCTAGAAACCCATTTCCTATTATCTTAGAATAAATTCTGAGAAGCATGTTTGTTGGTGTCTCTAATTCAACACAGGAATTCATAATAAAAATTACAAACAGGAAGCAACAATGATAACAAGGAAATCAAAATGTGGGAGACACAGGAAAGCATAAAACACTGGCAGGCCCTCTGTTGAGCATGCCTAAAGCTTTCTTTCCTCAGGTATGCACCTTTACTTTCTCTCCTAAATTGTAAGGAACCCCAGGAGACTTGCAACGAGGAGAGCAACCAGCAGTGGCAGCTAATCCTGGGCTTGCCCCTTGATCCTGTCTTCAAGGTCCCCTCTTCTCTGCCTTTTCAGTGAGCTAACAATAGGCCCATCATGGCTCACTTTTTTCCTGTAATATTTCTAGGGGGCCAAAGCAGAACAAAACCTAGGCTCTCTCCTGTCCCTGGCTTTAATGAATGTAAAGAAAGGAAAGGAGGGAGGGAGGGAGGAAATAAAATACCCAGATAAAAGTCCTAGAACTCTGAGATACTCTAAAGTACAAAGGGACTGTCACACCTCAGCAATCTGCTAAGGCTTCAAGGCCTTATACCCATGTTGTCAGAAAAGCCCTAAGTCATTAAAGGAAGATTCAATTATATTCAGTTATTTTATAAAAGCAAGCAAGTCTACCATAGATCACTTCTTAAATTACTTTATCAAAAGCAGTTTGTTTTATAAACACATAAATTGACTGTTTGCTTATTTAGAAACTCACTTGTGAGAAACCAGGATAGATGAGGTTTTACTACAAGTAATCTGACAATAGTGAACTATCTTTCTGACCTTTACTCACAGAATTATTGTCACTGACCTAATTTACAGTATGAGGAAATACACTGATTTTTTTCCCCAATAGATGTTTTGATCTGACTCATGCTACTTGCCCAAGCACATTGATCAACTGTGTAAACATGCATTCACTACTATTAAACACAACAGTCCTAAAACATGCTTAAAACCTATCCAACATTTTCTTCCCAACCAGGTTATAGAAAGATTATATAGCTAAACTAGTACAATGTACTTGGGATGGGTGTAACCCCTAAAGCAAGTCAGAGCAAGTCCCTTTGTACAAGGCAACACTTCAAACTCACTTTTGATTAATGGAAGTATTATTTTAAAATAATTTTTCTTGGCTCAGTTCTTAAGATGTTTGGAAGATGACACAAAGATAAAATCTATAAATTCTAATTATCAGTTTCAAAATCTAGTTTTCTATTATAGAATTCAATACTTTAGTGTCTTGTAATAACACTATTTCAGTTTAAAATGTTCTAAATTTTCATCAATTACAATTCCCAGTAATTTTATAGTCAAATCATTTTTATTTAATTTCACATTCACCAACTAAATATTTTCCAAAGCTCGTATTTTCCTTCAATTCATTCCTTTACTGAACATCTCTCTGGTAGGTATTATGTTGGAACCCAGGGAGTCAGCAAAGAATATAATACAGCCTATGCCTAACTGAATTCAATTTATTTCGAGAGTGAAACAATTAAATACCATCTAGTTTTTCTAACAGGCTTACCGGTTGGCATTCTAATTATGTTCCCAAGTATACTGTTTCCATCAATTAACCAATTAATTAAGCCTTTCTGAGATAGTTATAGACACTCAAGGGATGTCCAGAAAAAATAAGGTCTGGACTTCTTTCATGTGACAAATAACTGTCTGCTAAATGTGAACATGTTACCCATTTGAAGTAGATAATACACTCTTTATTCAGTACATTTACCTATTGAATGACCATATGTCCAAAGGTTTAAAGTCTATTTTTCTTCTCTAATGCTTTTCCTACATATGAGCATCATGGTAAAACTTCAGCATTTACTTTTCTCATTTTTTAGAAAAAGAAGAAAAACACATAAAGTGGGATTATCTCAAGGTCCTTTTTTTAATACTAAAATTATGAAGAAAACATTGCAACAGAATTATTTACCCAAGCTGAATCTAATTCTGATGTTCAAGAGATCTTAAGACATTTCCCCTCCTCTATAAAATGTCTTCTGATAAAATGCTTTGTGCCTTATAAAATTTTTGCCATACCAAGCATACGAACCACAAGTATAGAAAAATGTAAAGTATCACATGTATATATCCACTTACCAGTGGTTTACTACTCAGTCCAAATGAATATACTAAAATGAATATATTTTATGTTAACTTAAGAGAAAAATTTGAGAAAATGAACAAAAGGTTCAAAAAATTAGGTTTTTGCCAAAACGTTCTAAGTACTATACCATTTTAGTTTTTAAGTGAACAGTGATTTTAAAAGATCATCCTAAGTTATCTGTATCATAGTTTTTAACCTATGTACCACTTCAATAAAATTTTCAAGTTTAATACAATTTTCATATTAATTTATCTGAAAATACAAGTTTGATTTATAGATTTTATTCTTCTTGATATTCATGGGGCAGTAAACTCTGAAGAAACTCACCCACAGCTGTCAACTGTCTCATTCAGTTTTGATCCTCTTGGCTGCTCTATACAAGAAGCTAAAAGAATGAACTGTAAAATGTTTGCTAAAAGTAAAGAATTAACCACATTTCCACCTTTGACTGCTCAAGTCTTCAGTGACCCAAAACTGTTACTGCCAACATATAAATCTGGTGTAGCAGTAGAGAATAAATATTAAGTATAAAGGGCCCTGGCCAGGTGGATAAATTGGTTAGAGCACCACACCATACACTAGATTGCAAATTCCATCCCAGTCAGGGCACATAGGTATGTTGAGGGTTTAATCCCTGATAGGTGAGTGTACGGGAGGCAATCAATGTTTCTCTCTGACTCCCTCCCTATCAAAAATCAATAAATATATCCTCAGGTGAAGATTTTTTAAAAACTACCATATTTTGCGGTGTATAATGAGTACCTTTTTGCCCAAATTTTTGCAGGGAAATATAAGGATGTGCATTATATATTGACAGTAGTACCTGAAATACCTTGTATCTATTATCGTTTTGTAGTTGTTCCACAAAACTTTACTATATGTTCAAAAATAAATGCTAAAATTCCTTTATAATACAAAAAACAAGTATCTACATATAAGTAAATAAATAATTAAATTAAAAATTAAAACAAAAGGTTCATTTTCCTGAAAGTTTGGGCAAAAACATGGATGTGCATTACACACAGGAAAATACAGTTAAGCATAAAGGGATGATGCATAGCTTTTTTCTTCAAAAAAACTTTTAACTACTTCAAAAAAATTAAGCCATGGCCCTGGCCCATGTGGCTCAGTTGCTTGGCGCATCAACCCATATCGAAAAGGTTGCATTTGATTCCTAGTCATGTCACATATCTAGGCTGCAGTTCTATCCCAAGTCCAGACACATGGGACACAACCAATCGCTCTCCATCCCTTTCTCCCTTCTTCTCTCCCTCCCACCCCTGCTAAAAAGGCAATGAAAAAAATGTCCAGAGTGAGGATTAAAAAGAAATCTAAGCCATAGAAAGAGGATGAAAACGACACAAACCTTTTAGGCAAGATGACTAAAAAAATATGCAGCCATATAATACAACCTCAGGAACCATTTAATTTTTTCAAAAGCATCACCTTGAGAATCCTTAAGGACTTAGGATCCTACTTTAAAAATAAAAAGGAACATAAAGAACCTATTTAAAATATTAATGAATTTATAAAATGCTCAAGAAACTTATACCTAATTAGTCTATTGGTTTTTTGTGCATATTTTAAGCATTCCCAAATTTTATACAACTCTAGAGAAAAGTGCAAGGACCATATTAGCCAGGTGATTAATTTAAAATAATTTCTTTCTTACCAAGTTATACAATCAGTGAAGCCATGAAGTAAATTTTATCTTCCCTAAAACACCAGAGATGAATAACATTTAAATCTTTGACAAATTAACTTTCGTTGATGATCAATGGCATCCTTCCAAAAATGTGGTTAAGCAATGAACTTAAGCTCTATTCAATTGTATCTATAACCATGGCACCTAAATACCTAAGAAGTAAAAACTCCAAATTTTTTTATTCTGCAATAAATAACATATCCAGGATTATGTATACAGGTGCACTTCTCAACTAAAACTGATTATCTTAAAATTTATTTTTAAAAATTTTATAAAATTTTGAGACCATTCCCATGGTCTCAAAAGGCTAGACTAAATAAAGATTAGGGCAGTGCTTCAGTTACTCTTTAAAACATTAAAACCTGTGCTGACTCAATGGACTATGATAATTAAACATTGTGTTGGTTAATAATACTTGCACTTCACTGTTCATTAGTCAATAGGTATATTAGATAGGAATTATAATTAGAAATAATGACAGTAATTTCTTGAGTTACTCCACCTTTAAATTATCTCATTCTTTGAAATTAATGATAATCCTATCCTGTTCATGTGAGAACTTAAGAAAACCTCTTATCTGTGACCTTTACATATTAAAAAAAAGTGTACATGCAAAAAGTTCCTACAGATATCACTCTATAATTTAAAAACCACCTTAGCCAAACAAGTAAAACTATGCCTTTTATTCATTCATTCCATCACTGAGAATTGCTCTATGGTACAAATACAGTATTGTACAAAAAAAACCCCACAAAATGTTACAAAATAAAAATGTACAAACTTCATTACTTAATAAATATGACTCAAAGTAGTTAAAGTGGAAATAAGATAAGAATTTAGGTTGGGAACACTGTTTGACCCAGCAAACCATACAAGCCATTTAGACATTTTTGTTTGTACACAATACAGGGCAATCTTATCTTGGTTTTTTAAAAAATTTTAAAGAAAAAGAATAAGACAGCATTTTCCTGCTATGAAAATAATTGCAAATGTTGGTTCAAGGCATCCTTCCTACTGGTTTTCAAATCTCAGTTGAATCCAAGAAGTTATATAAAGCAGGAGGCTTATCACAAAGTTTTACATTGTTAAAATTCTTTTTTAACAAAATGACAGATATAAATAAAAACAATTGAGAGCACCAATCTACTCTAAACATCAATCAGTATACAGAAAAATAACTCTTCCATCAGCAAATATCAGACTTTCATTCAAGTAAGAGCTGGCACTGCCCCTTAAAGGAAAAAAAACCTCCCTACAATCTTCCCTTACATTATTACTCTTTAAAAGGATGACCATTTCTAGAAAAATAATGATTTCTAAAGCAAATCTTTCATCAAAATGGAATGGGTCAATCATCTGATAAACATGAATATATCAATCTCCATTTGAAATAATATCTAACAATTGTAAAATTCAAATTCAACATAAAATAACCACTAAATCACAAACTCTGTTCAAAATAAGCTTCATATAAAGCACTTCTCTGGGTTTATGCCGAAAAGCTGTCAAAATGGAACACACTGTAGATGAAGCTACACCAACTTTTTTTAAAATGTGCAAAAATACATTTTTATAGAAAATAGATTAACAGGAATGAACAAATATACACTGTGAGAAATTAGCTTGCAAATTAAGTAGTGCTAACTTTTATACAGCAAATTATAAACTGCAGTAGGATCATCCAAGGTATCATGAAACATCATTGAGGTGCCCAGCAACCTTCAGCTCTGAGAAAACATTCAAAATAAAAAAAGGTTAAGGCATTACACCTACAGTAATCTAAAAAGTTTAAAAGTGCTATTACCCTGATTAGAGTTCATATAATTCCTAAACACAAATGATGTATGCACTTTTCCCAGGGTGTAGGTTTTCAGACACTTCAAGAGCATGCGTTTTGTTCAATATACATTTTGGAGAGGGATATGGCCATGGATTTGGCAAGTTCTTCATCGCGTTTTCTTTGCACTTGAGTCTGTTTGCACCAATTGTCATACTCAGGGTTAGGATACGAGTGATCAAACACCGCATCATAATGTCCATTACTGAGCCAACTGAGCCATATACTAGGCCTTAGAGAATCCTCTGGACCCAAGTAGTGAATCATAGTCGACACCGTGGGGCTTTCCAACCTCCCTCCAGTTGTTAAGTGTATATTCACATTCAGCATTTGCCCCATGGCCAGCAACTCCGGGTACCCGGCCCAGGCCCCATCCTGAGCTGCAGCAATGATAAACTCCCCAACGTCGCCCTCAATCAGGGGGTTAAAGTGGTCGAGATGATCGGCGATGTAGTGTACTGTTTGTTCCCTCAGCTCCTGGTGCAGGCTCTGGTCCCCGTACACCGCCTTGCTGACCGCACGGTAGAGGCAGTTGCCGTCGGGAATGATGTGAAATCGGTATTTATTCCTTTGTCGAAGGTACTTATCCTGCCTCTCCACCTCCGCCAGGTACAGGGCCAGTTTCTCGTCTCTGGCATCCGACCTGGAGACGATCGCTGCCTCAGTGGCGCCGCTCTGGGCAGCCTCGCTGCTCTGGACCGCGGGTGTCTCAGCCTCCGGGCCAGGCCGCCGCGCTTCGTCCGCGCTGGGAGACTCGCTACGGTCGCCAGCTCTCTCCCAGTCCCGGAGGTTCCTCTCTGCTCGGTGCTCCTCGCCCCACGGCCCGGGGCTGGGTTCCGAGCTCCCCGGGGGCGGCGCGGGACCCCGGTGCTTGGTGGCGGCCAGGGCCTGGCGGTGTTCGTTCAGACGGAAGTTTCGGTCGGGGCCCTCCCGGGCTGTGTCCAGGGCGGCGGGCTCAGGACAGTCGGGCCTCAGCAGCTCCTCCAGGAGCCAGGCCGAGGAGCCCCGCCGAGGTGGGACTGGGGCACCTGGCGCGGGGGACAGCAGGAGGCAGCGGCCGCGCTGGGCGGTGGGCACCGGGGAGCCGGGCTCGGGACCCTGCAGAAGGAGCCGGTCGGTGCCCAGGGCCCGCACGGTGATCTGAGCCGTGGACGTGTAGTGGGGCGGCAGCGGCGGTTTGCAGGACCCGCTGGACTGGCCAGAGGCAGCTGCCGAAGAGGGCGCGGCGGCCCCGGGCACCATCTCGAAGCAGGAGGAGAAGGCGGGCATCTTGGCGGCGGGGGCGGCGGAGGCTTCACGGGGCTCGGCGGCCGCGGCGGGCTGGCACTCACCGGTCTCGGGCTCCGGCGCGCCGCTGGCCGGTGCCGGAGGCTGCACAGAAACCTTGAAGGGAGTGGCGGAAGGCGGAGGAGCGGGAGCTGCGGCTGTAGGACCCGGTCCCCCAGCTGGGTAGTGGGTGCAGACGCTGCTGTAGAGCTGCATGTCCCTGTCCGCCGCTCGGCCCCTTATAGGCCCAGCGAGCCCCGGTGAGGGAGACACACCCTCCGGGTCCGGGGGAGGGGGCCAGGCAAGCGCGATGACCCAGTGCCCCTAGAATAGAAATGACCCAAGGGCCGCCGGCAGCCCGTGCGTGAAAAGCCGCAAATAGCGCCCCAGTCCCCGCCAAATTCCTGCTACGCCACAGCGTGCCGTGGGGGCGGGGAAGGAACGCGCGCTCGACCCCTACCGGTGCGTTCGGCCCGCAGACTCCGGGCACCGCGCCCACTGCCGCTGCTGAAGCCTGCGGCTCTACTGGGGACTCACGTAGGAAGCCGCCCGCCCCGCTGGAGCGTGTCCCGCCGGCGTACAGCAGTACAGACCTCGCGGTGGGGCCGGGAGGCGGGGCCGCGGTTGTTTACCTCGGGCGGCGAGGTCGGGTCACGTGGGCTCGCTGGAATGTGCGGCCCATCCGGGCGCCCATTCAACAGCGCCAGCTCGCCCCTCCCCCGGCCCCGCCCCGTTCGGTGGACGTCAGGGGCGTAGAGGGTGAAGCGGGCGGTGGCTTAATGGGCGAGGCCCTGGCCGCAGATGGCGCTCCCGCGCCTGCGCAGTCCAGGAATTCCTTGCTCTGACCCAGGTGACTCTCCGGTGGGCTTCCTGTTCTTTAGCAGCAGGTGTCTATGCCACGCCTGTTGGTGCTGCTGCCAGGGGTTGTGGCGGGGTGGGCTTAAAGTCAGCTAGAACCTTTTGAAAGCTAGTGTTCTGAAGGAAGCTTCTGTTCCCTGTATGGAGGACAGAGCACTGCCTTAAAGCCTGCATGATTTGCTCCTGCTATCTTTGAATATTTAGTTCCTGGGAACAAAATGTTAATTAAGGTCATGCGACTCCAACAATCCTCCCCATCACCGTGCAGCCCTTTCAAACCGAAACTTTTTTAAATATATTTTATTGATTATGCTATTACAGTTGTCCCATTTCCCCCCTTCATTCCCCTCCACCCTGCATACCTCCTCCCACCCACATTCCCCCCTTTAGTTCATGTCCATGTGTCCTAAGTTCTTTATTTTCTACATTTCCCACACTATTCTTGCCCTCCCCCTGTCTATTTTCTACCCACTGTCTATGCTACTTATTCTCTTTACCTTTTCCCCTTCTCTCCTCCTCCCACTCCCCTGTTG
>PVKU01008811.1:0-69311 GCA_004027475.1 Anoura caudifer | reverse complement strand
TTCCTCCCCGTCTCCTCTTTCAGGGCTCCATTGGATTTCCTGGATTTCCCGGCGCCAACGGCGAGAAGGGTGGCAGGGTAAGGATGGCCCGGCCGAGGTGGCGGCGTGCTCTGCTGCCCTGAGAGTCGGTGGGCACTTTCCCGGACCTTGGGATTTCTCCCTCCGGGGCTGCCGGCACTGCCCTCTCTCCAGAACACTGACCTCAAGTGGGCAGTGGCCGGGAGGTGGCTGGGACACTGAGCAGGATGACCCGGCCCAGCCTGGGGGTGGGGTGGGGGCGGGCCAGCAGGCCAGGGAGCGTGCACAGGGCTCCCTCCTGCACGCACAGTGGGCCCTGCAGCACCGCCAGACGGCAGCCAGCCCGGCTGATGCTTTCTCATCGGCGACTTTTCCTCCAGGCTAATTTTAAAAGGAAGGAAAAGGGAGCTTTCTTTCACTCATTGTGTAGCTCACTGGTGCTGCCGTCCAAATTCTAGAGGCTTCCCTCAGTCACTCGCCCGCTGCCCCTGCCGAGCACCCTCAGGTGTGACGGGTTTCCGTTCCCTTTGTCGTCACCCTGCCCGCGGAAGGGTGCTGACTGAGCAGCAGAGGGAAGGTGCCCAGGGTGGGGCGGGGCCCGGATTCACCACTGCCATGGAGCAGGTGAGGGGTGAGGTCTTGACCCCCTGCGGAAGGTGCCAGGCTGCATTTAATACGCCTTCCCGGAGAGTCCCGGAGGGGCCTCCCTGGAGTTTGGGTGGGGACTGTGGGGAAGGCGGTGAGCAACAGAAGCCCTTGGCCTGGGTGCTGGAACCCGCCCGCCATGTGGCCGGCCACCGAGGCCCCGGGGAGTGGCCTCAGGTCCGAGCAGATGTCCAGCTGGCCTCCTGCGCCCAGCATCTCTACGGCTCGGTCTTCAGGGAATAGCTGGATGGTGGCCGGAGGCCAAACGGAAGTCCTGGTCATGCAGACCTGCTGCACCCTCCCAGCACCCGACGCCCCGCAGACGGAGCCGGCTGGCTGCTGCGTTGGGGACTCGCGTTGGCCCGTCCTGGCTTCGAGGCGCAGGTTCTGGGACCGCTGACAGCGGGTTCAACAGGAGAAACGCCAGGGGCCTGAGTGTCCCCACGCATCTGGTGTGACGTGAGCCGAGTGGCCGCCGTCACTGCGCGCGGGCCCTGGCGGTCCTGCCTGGGAAGAGCCACCCTTGTCACCTCCCCTCCAGCCACCAAGAGGCTTCTCTCACCGGCATGTGGCTTCTCGTCCGGAGCAAGGCCACCTCCGGGACCGTGTGCAGATAGGGGCGGGCGCCCCCAGGAAGAGCGTGAAGGAGGCTGTGGATTGTGGCACCTTGTCCAATGGCATCAGTCGCCAGGACCGAAACTCTTTGGTTTGGGTTCATTTACTGAGAAGACCGAGGAGCAAGGCGCCACCTGGGTGCCCAGGCGAGAGTTGTGGCTGAGACCCTCTGGCTCCCTGAGCCGCCCACGCAGGGGTGCAGGTTGGAACCGCAAGCCGTTCACGCTGCCTCATTAAACCAACCTGGGCCACGGCGGTGCCAGCTAAGGGTGGAGGGTGGGCGCTGCGCACCGGCAGACGCCAAGGGGTTGCAGCTGGTCCCGGGGTCCCGGCTGGTGAAGTCCACCCGGGGAGGACGCGGGTGCCTCGTCAACTTTCTGAGCTCATGTTTATCTGAAGCTGAAGGTTCTGGCGTTAGGAAGCAACATCATTACCTCATAATCACAAATGGTTTTATTCGATTTCTTCTTTAAAGAATTTTTTAAAGACTATTTTTTTTTTTTTTTTTTTTTTTTTTAGAGAGAGGGGAAGGGAGGGAGAAAGAGAGGGAGAGAGACATCAGTGTGTGGTTGCCTCCCGCCCACCCCCCTCCGGGGACCTGGCCCGAAACCCAGGCGTGTGCCCTGGCTGGCAGTCAAACCCACGAACCTTTGGCTCACAGGCCGGCACTCAGTCCGCTGAGCCACACCAGCCGGGGCTCAATTTCTTTCAAAATGGGAGACTAGCAAGCGGGTTGGTCCCAGACGCGAGCGGATGGAAGGCGGTGAGAAGAGACTCGGCTGGGCCGTGAGCACGCGGCCCCTTCTCCAGCTCGGCCATCAGAGCCCGGAAGACTGTTCCAGAAAAGTCCCCGGGAGGCGGTGGGGATCGGCCCGGTCAGCCCACGCCTGCCCATGCGCGGTCCGTGGCAGCGACCAGCCCCCGGGTCGTCCGTTGCTTCGGAAGGAAACAAAGCCTGCTTGGTTCTGTGGTTTGGGAGATGCAAGAGCGACAACCAAGGAGCCTCAGGTCCATCAGGAGAGAAGCAAACGACCCCTGGATATAGGATTTATGTATCAAATTGCCAGTTGGCTGGACTGCAGAGCCTGTTGAAAATTTAATGGCTAATATTCTTAACTGTAGCAAAAGTAAATTATGTATGAAGCGGTTGACTTTCCTCTCTTTTCTTGCAATAATGACTCCCCACCCCTGGGGGAGAGCAGCGAGGAGGGAGGTGGGGGGCGGGGACAGAAGCTTCCAGGGGAGAAACCAGATGAGGGCGGCCAGCGTCCGTCAGACCTCAGGGAGAAAAGTGGATTTCAGCCAGCCCCACGCGGGCTGGGGGCGCCCTGAATCCCCCCTCCCCGAGACTCTGCAATTAAAACGAGATAAGGCGGGGGTCCTTCCTGGTTTCTGATTTCAAGGTGTCTGTCCGTAAACCAGGAGCGGCCACCATGTGGGCGGTGACAGGCAATGACTGACCGGCCTCCTCCTCTTCTGATTCTAGGGCACGCCGGGGAAGCCGGGACCGCGGGGGCAGCGAGGCCCAACGGTAACCCCCCCTTGGGTTCAGGGCCGGTCCAGAAACGTGGGCGTGCCATAGGGAGTGGGCACGGGGAAGGGGGTCTGAGGGGTGTGAGCTGACCCTCCTCTTTCCCTTCTGTCCAGGGCCCGAGGGGTGAAAGAGGCCCCCGGGGCATCACCGGGAAGCCCGGCCCCAAGGTATGTTCCTGCTGCCCACGGGGAGCGGCTGAGGGCCACCTGGGCCTTGGCCTGCGAGACAAGGGAGAAGGGAGTGTCCTTGGGGGGTTTAAGAGGGAGCGGGTCACCCCCAGCGGCCTGTGGGCGGGCTGGGTCCGACCGAATGGTGGGGCTGGGGTGAGGCCAGGCCAGCGGGGCTCGGACAAATGCCCCATCCGGTTCCGGTGGGGAGGCCTCAGTTCTTTCCTTGAAAATGGGTTTGAAATCTGCTGAGACCTTTGCCAGAAATCTAAAGAAAGTTCTTGCTGCCGTGGGCGAGCACCTGAGCCACATCTGCCCCCGCTGAGGGGCGGGGCACCGACTCCCGATGGTCAGTGTGGAGGGGACTTCGGCCACGAGGGGCCCCGTCCTGTACGTGGTCCCAGAGTGTTCTCCCGCCACGGAGGTGGGCCTCCCGTTTGGCTGAGGTCCCGCCTGGCCTGACCCCTCGCTACCCGGATGCACCCACCTGGAGTCCGCAGCGCGTCCGTCTGTGCCGCGCGCGGGGACCGACGGCAGGGCCCAGGGGGCGTGGCCAGAGCCTCCCATCCGAAAGGGTGACAGTAACGAGAACCTTTCCTCCCTCTAGGGCAACTCTGGAGGGGACGGCCCGGCCGGCCCTCCGGGTGAGCGGGTAAGCGCCGGCTGCCTTTCCTGAGGGGCGGGCAGGCCAGAGGACCCTACCCCAGCGGGGAGGTCTCCCCAAAGTCTGGAGGGAGAGCAGGGGCAGCTGTGCTGGGAGTCAGGTCTTGTCTTGGGGGACGGTCCCCTGGCCTGGGGATGTGCAGGTGGCTGGGACATTGGGAACCTAGGTCCCCCATGCCGGGTGGCCCGGGGGACTGTGCCCTGTGAGCTGGCTGCCCAGGCCGCTGACCAGCCCTCCGGTGAGGGAGGGGCTGACATCGAGGGTTAGGGGCTGAGCCTGCGCTCAGAGAAGGACTCTGGAGGACACGGCAGGGGGGCTGTCCTCAAACCGGCCATTCTCTGTCCCCAGGGACCCAACGGACCCCAAGGACCCACCGGATTTCCTGGACCCAAGGGCCCCCCTGTAAGTAACGCGTCTTCCTGGTTGGACTCCCCTGATGTTGGGAATTTCTGGAGACGCCCATCTGCCCCCGGGCCCCATGCAGCCTCCTCGTGGTGGGGGGTGGGTCAGCAGGAAGGCGGGGCTGCGCCCGCCACCTGACCCTCCCGCACTGGGGAGCCAGCGCGCTCTGGGGAGCACGGACCCCTCTCCCCTTCGGACAGCCGCGTTCTCCAGCTGGGTCCCTTGCGAGGGTCCTGGGGCTGCCGTTGCAAGCACCGCAGCCGATCACTCGACACAAGGAAAGGTTCCCTCTCACAGTCGGAGGCCAGAGGACCGACATCCAGGCCGGGCAGGGCCGGCTTCTCCCGGGGCACGGTGGGACTCGGTGCCATGCCTGTCCCAGCTCCTGGCATGCTGGCCATCCTCAGCGTGTAGACGCGCCGCCCTGACCCCTGCCTCCGTCTTCATGGGGCCTCTCGGGGTCAAGTCCCACCTTCTTAGGACGACACCAGGCACTGGATGGGGCCCCCCATCTTGACTGGATGAGGACATCAGGCACTGGACGTAGGGCCCCCCCACCTTGACTACGTGACACAAGCAAACACCCTCTTTCCGAGTGAGGCCCCACCCGCAGGCCCCAGGGTCAGGGACAGCAGTCCCACCCACGACAGGTGTGGCGCGTGCCTCTAACATCCCTCTGGAAGGAGGGGACACCAACCAAGGGGAGGCTTAGGCAGCGGGGCACACCTGAGGGCAGTGGTTAGGAAGGAGCTGACTTCCAACCTGGGCGGACCTGGGGCCCTGTCCGTCGGCGCCCCCTACTGGCTGGACTTTAGAGAGCCAGTGACAGCTCCCTGCCTCAGCTTCTCCCCCTGGGAGATGAGGGTGAGTGCTGGGTGACCCTCTGGCTGGTGCAAACCTCCTACTGGTACTTCGTCACGAGGAGTGATGCAGTGATCACCTTAGAAACAAAGTGGCCATTTTGCTCCCTGGGTGACTTTCAGTCCTGAGGGTACGAGCTTCTCAGAGCGGAAGGAGACTCTGTCCCTTTGCTTCCTTCTCAGGGTCCCCCAGGAAAGGACGGGCTCCCGGGACACCCCGGACAGAGAGGCGAGACCGTGAGTACTGGCGGTGCGGGGCAGGGGACATGGGTTGGCCTGGCGTCCGCCACTGCCCCCACGTGGGCCTGGCCTGGTGGGGGGGCCTGTCTAGGGGGAGCCCTGCAGGCCCCAGCGCACATGACGTCGCCACGCGGATGGCAGGTGCCGGCTTCCAGGGTCCCATGTAAACACGTCACAACACGCACACAACACCACGGGCACCCTGGGCCAACCTCCCTTCCGAGCAATCTCGAGTGCAGCCCCTGGAACGGCACGCTTTCCAACGGCAAACCCGGAGGGTGCGCCCCCATTTCCGGCCCAGTCGTGCGGTGACTTCAGGCTGTAAAAGCATCCAAGATGGGGTGGGGGCCTGGCCCTGGTCCCGGCCGCGTCTGGCCAGCTTCTTACAGCCCGAGGTTGGCAGTAGGCGTCCGGCATGCTCTTCCCCTGCCTCTGTTGTAGCGAGGACAGGTGGCCGGGCGGGCCAGACTGAGGCACCAGACACACTCCTGCCCAGCGTCTTGGCTGTTGGGGCTGACCTCTGACCTTGCCCTCGCCTTTAGCCGTGGCCGTGGCGGGCTTCAGCATCTGGACGTTAAAAGGAGTCTGACGTTTCTAGTTTCAAGGCAGCGTGTTTATCAGAAGCATGATCATCTCCTTGCCCTTGAGCAGCCTGGGATTTGGTCCAGCCTCACACTGTGTCTGTTGTAAACGTGTCCCAGGGATGGGGGTGGGCACACCTGGGACCTGGAGGCTCCGGGCTGAGACCGTTCTGGACTCGCGGGGCCTGGCGACCTCCTCATCACCGCGTGGTGGAGGTGGACTGGCGATTTTGCCTCCACAGCCACATTCCATGGGTCAAAGGTTCCTAAGTTTCTCACAGAAGCAGCACCCTGCCCCCCATGAGGTTTCAATGCCGTATTTAATATATTTTTTGGTGCCAGCTTAAAAAAAAATCCTTTTGTCTCTTTCATTCATTGTGATGGAAGCTCATTTAATTACACCTTCTCTGTGTCCCGCTGCGTGGCACGTGGTGTCTGACTCATGGAGATTACTTTGCTCTATTGTTTATAGAGAAAAATTAAAGCATTGGCATGCGCTGTGCCCAGGTTCCTCCAAAGCCGTTCTGGGGAGACGGAGGGGAGGTTGGCACAGCCCTGGCTTTTCTCTGACTTATTCGGAACGAGGCTGGCAGGGTGGCTGGGCGGCTTGTCCTTGCGGGGAAGTAGTAAGGAGCTTCTGGCTGCCTCTGCAGCGCCAGCCGCCCCGCAGACGCAGGACAGCCTTCCCCAAAGCCAGCCCAGACAGACGTCTCCTCGGAGCCTAGCTCCGCTGTCCAGAAAGGCCCTCCAGGGTGCTGGCTCTGTCCGCCCTCTAAAATGGAAACGGTCCAGGTCGTCCCTTCTCCTGAGCCCAAAGCCCCTTTCTCAGGCAGGGCGAACCCCACCCTCAGCAGCCACAGGTGGTCCCACACCACGGCCCACCCAGGGGGGCCTTTCTCCCCATCCCCCAGGCTCCTGCCTCTGCACGGGCGCTTCCGGGACGCGTTCTGCGCCCCAGATTTCTGTCCCGGCAAATGCCCCCTGCAGAGAACACTGCTTCAGAAACGGCCCTCTGGCCCGTGCGTGCAGCCCGGGGGGCCTAGAGTGCAGAGCTCCCCAGAAGTGCACCAGGCTGCCTGGAGTCGCCAGGGCCTGCAGGCTGGGCCTCCTCCCCCGGGGTTGGAGGGTGCGGCGCTGAGCCCCCCACGCTCGCCCGCCGGGTCTGGCAGGGCCTGTGAAGCACCCGCGTCCCTCTGCAGACTCCGCGGGCGTCTGGGCGTCCCTGCAGCGTCACGAGGCACTTTCTTAGCGCACGGGGGCGTAAGGGCGCAGCCGGCGCCGGAAGTGACGTCAGGCGGTTACGCAGAGACAAACCCGGAAACCGTGGAGTCGCGCTGACAGCGCAGCCCGGCCCAGGGTCCTGGCTGACGCAGTGCGCAGGCGCGTGCCGTGAAACCGCCGTCCCGCGCCAGCGGCGCGGGCGACAGATGGAGGCAGGGCAGTCTTCGCGGAGTCACTCACGAGGCTCAGCCCGAGGGTAGCGCCCAGGTCCGGCCCCCGCCGCCGACTCTGTCCGAAAACACACACACGTAGGGACGCTGTAAAGACGAGCAGTGTTGCAGTCACCTGTCCGCAGGAAAGCGTGGCCGTGGGAAGCGGCCGGTGGGGGTGACGTGCTGGCCCTGCCAGTGCTGGGGCTGAACGCAGACACGGTGGAACGAGGGAAACGGGCCCTGCCCCCGTGAAGTCTGGAACGGCGGTGGCTCAGGGTGTCCCTCTCTCTTCGCAGGGTTTCCAAGGCAAGACCGGCCCCCCAGGCCCGCCGGGCGTGGTCGGCCCGCAGGTGAGATGCAGCCTCCCGGGTCTCACGTGTTCTCCTGCGTCACCTGCACACACAGGGGGGTGGGACACGCTCAGGTGTGGGTGCCCCCGGGACTCGGAAGGTGCAGGTGCTGCTCATGGGGACGGAAGCCTGGCGGTGCCCGTCCACGTCCCGAGACTTGCTCCGCGCCGGCAGGTCTCCGGGGCTGGGCTGGCTCTGCCCGCGTCCTTGCTGTTGGCGGCCACCGCAGCCCAGCTGCGGCCCGGGGTCCCCTCAGTGCCCACGGGCCTGCGGCTCTCACTGCCCTCGGATCCTTCCGAGGTGGCTTGCAGCCAGAACGGACGGCTTAGACCAAGGGGCGGGGCCGGTCACCCTGTTTCCTGGACGCTCACACCTCACCTCCCCCACCGCCGTTGTTTCCCTGTGACACCCGGGAAATGCGGGACCACGTTGTGGCACCGCCCCCCCCCCCCCCCCGCTGGTTGGCTCTGATCTTTCCCTTCCTGTACTTGTACCAAAAGGGAAAGACTCCCCCAAAGCCGTGTGAGGGTGTGGGTTGCCGTGGGCCCCGTGCCTCCGAGGCCAGGGCTGTCCTTAGGTTCAGGAACGGAAAGTGACGCCCCTGCGCATCCCCTGACATGTGTGGCTGACGCTGGCTTTCCCCGCAGGGCCCCACAGGAGAGACCGGTCCGATGGGCGAGCGTGGCCACCCCGGGCCCCCAGGCCCCCCAGGTGAACAGGGGCTCCCGGGCCTTACCGGGAAAGAAGGGACGAAGGTGAGTCACTCAGGCCTTCCACGCCAGGCCAGGCGTTCCCTAAGGGATCCTTCCGGCACTTGTCTGTTCCCCGATGCTCTTTGCTGGTGCAAACGTGATCTCTCAGGCAGACGCTCCTTGTGCCGGCGCGCTGCCCACACCGTGAAATGAGGCTGTGCTTCTGCCTCATTTGAAAGAGGACTTTAGCTGACCCCCTGCAGGGGTGGGCGTCAGGGGTCTGGGGGTCAACCCCTCCTTGGCCTTCTGCCCCGGGGCCATGTCTTGTCCCCAGCTCTTCCCTGCTGCCGCACCTGCTTGCGGACACACACAAAATGCTGATACCTTGTACATCTGCGTTTACCAGAGAGTGATCTTTTAAAAAACTGCCAGCTGTTACAGGCAAAAAATAAGCAATAGAAATAGAGGAAGGATGCTTTTCTGTTGTCTCCCAGCACCGGCCCCGCATCCCGTCCTCGTCCTCAGGGAGCCTCTTCTCCCGCCTGGACCCCTGCGGGTGGCCCTGATTCCTGTGCGTCAGCACAGAAGCGAGTCCCCTTCCCTCCCGGTTTCTCAGTAAGAGACTCGGGAACACACACTGTCCCACCTCATTCGGCCGCACGCAGGGCAGTGAACTGAAAGGCGAAATGAAGCAGGGCGAGTGGAGACGGTGAAAATGTTAATGTGTGCACATGTGCATGTATGTGTGCATACACATGTATGTATGTACGTATGTACATTTGAACACACACGTGCTTGAAAAGTAGACGTGTGTGTGCGTAGGGTGTGTGAACAGACACGGTCCCCATACGGTTGCAGGTCCGGCTGTGGGTCCCAGGCACAAGGAGGCCTGGGCCGTGCTGGTTGGGGGGCCCTGCACTGCCGTGTCGGACCCCAGAGGAGGCACTAGAAGATGTCCGGGCTTTAACGTGCCTGCAAGAAGGCGGGGGCTCGGGCGGCGCACCTTTCAGAAAATGCGGTCTGGGCCTGAAATGAGAGTCTCCCGTGATGTGTGGGTTCAGGGCGAGGCTTCCAGCCCTTTGGCTGCGGGTTCCCCTTCCGGGGACCCCAAACCCCTGGGAAGGCAGACCCAGGGCGGAGCGGCTGTCTCGCCCTCCGCAGCCAAGCGCCCAGGAAGCCCCAGGCTGGCCCCATAGACCTGGTCCGGGGCATCGTTCAGAAACCAGCCCGTGGCTCTGATTTCAGGGGGACCCAGGCCCCGTTGGCCTCCCTGGGAAAGACGGCCCGCCAGGACTCCGTGGCTTCCCTGGGGACCGAGGGCTCCCTGGCCCAGTGGTGAGTAAGGGGCCAGGCGGTGGGGGGGGGGGGTGGACACTGCCCAGCCCGGGGCCTCTCCCCGCGGTGCCCCTGACCACGCTCTCGTTGCTTTGCAGGGAGCAGTGGGACTGAAAGGCAGCGAGGGGCCCCCCGGCCCGCCAGGCCCCGCGGTGAGTGGTGCTGCTCTCTAGCTCAGAACGCACTCGGGAGGGGAGATGCGGGTCCCACTGTGGGTCCTCGGAAGGCCGTGGTGGCGGTGTGGACTCGGGAGGGGTGCAGACGGTGTGTCCTGAGCTGGCAGTGGGGTGAGCAAGGGCCTAGGGGCAGGCTGTGGGAGGGGCGGTGGAGGACTGGGAAGTTTGGGGGGAGGGCTGAGGGCCCCACTGTGCCCGCAAGGGGCACGGAGCAGCTGACACGCTTTGTGAGGCTGGGCTGGGGTGGCCGGGAAGGGAATGGACGTGACCCCTGTGGCCTCTAAGCGTGGGCTCAGGGGTGGGCTCTCCCCATGCCCAGGGCCACCAGGGGCAGGGGTGGGCCTGCTCAGACGGGAGGTCCGGCCCCAGGGCTGCGGGTCAAGGTCTGCTTATCTGTGGGACCCGTGGTCCCTCCGACATGACAGTTCCATACCCTTTGCTGTGGTCTCCGGGGGTCGGGGCCATCGGGGATGCGCCCGCCCTCAGCAGCCACGCCCGGGACCCCCGTTGTTGGCCGACGCTTTACGGAAACTTCACATCGGCTTCAGCCCCACTCAGCTGCGCAGATGCGGGGCTCCAGGGGCGGCCCCGGCCCTTGGCTGGGACCGAGAGGGTCCCCATGAAATAGCGCCCACTTTCCCCTGGGGAGTCAGGGGCCGTTTGGGGGGTGACAACCGGGAAGGCAGATGGGAATGAAGGTGTCCCCTTTCCTTCCGATAGAGGCCGAGTGCAGATGACACCCTAAAACTAGGCCCAGCGCCCCTGTCGGCAGTGCTCCCGGGGCAGCACCCCCATAGAACATGGGGGGCGAGGTGGAAAGGACGCCAGTGGGCAGGCGAACCCCACGCGGGGCGTGGGGGGCGGCCCCAGGAAGAGCGCACTCCAGGGGGCAGGAGGGCTCTCCGCTGCTTGGGGGTCAGAAACGCAGACCCTCCGGTGCCGGACGGGGCCGGGAGTGTCTGTGGAGGGCCCGCGGGGCCACCGTGGGCTGCAGGCCGAGAGGGCGAACGGCGCGGCCGGCGGGGCTCTGGGAACCCTGTCCCTGCTGCTTGAGAGCCCTGACATGAACCTCTTTCTCTCCCCACCCCAGGGATCTCCGGGGGAGCGAGGTCCAGCTGGTGCCGCTGGGCCCATCGGAATTCCAGGGAGACCCGGGCCCCAGGGGCCTCCGGGGCCCGCTGGGGAGAAAGGAGCACCTGTGAGTACCTCGTGGGATGGGGGTCCACCCCAGCCCAGCTTCACCCTGCCCCAGCCCCCACCATGGGTGTTTCCCTGGGCTTTGCAGGAGGTGTGAGGGGTGCAGTTTGACAAAGTCCCCCAGGAATACGTGTGTGTTCCCAGGGTCCCCCTGACTGAGGTCCAGGGGGCAAGTTCCCCAAGGGGGTCAGGTGCTCTCCTCGAGTCTCCTGAGCTGGAGGGGTGCTGGGGAGCGTCCTGAGCAAGGATACAGGGAGGGGCGGGGGACATGTGTCCAAACCTGGCCTTGGCCTTCGTCTGGCCCAGGCTCCGGTGCCACTCTGATGGGCCGCAGCCGGCTGCTGCGTGCACCGCCCTCCCCACTGCCTCTGGGTGACAGCGGCGGACCTTTGGGACGGGGGCTTCCTTGGTTGGACTGGGGGCAGGTGCGAAGGAAAGAAGGGACGGGAGACATGGGATGGGAAGACGGGGAACTTCCTTCAGGGCCCCCAATAAGCCCCGTCTCCGTGAACCCCAACAGTGTGGAGGCTTTGCGAGACCTCACGGGGGGCTCTTGAGTCTTGGCTTCCATGGGGGAACCTCCTGGGCCGCCTGCCGCCAGCCTCTCCTTCCCCAACCCCGTTGCCCCCACCGGTGACCTGCAGACGCCCCCACTTCCCTGACCTGTGTTCACCCCCGCATTTGACTCGGCCACATGATTTTGCAAATGTCACCTGCCTCGTGTTCAGTCAGCTGCAGGGACAGATTTTGGCTCGGACGTCCCTTCCTAATTCAGAATGTGGGAACGAGTGAGTTCTGGGGCAGCGGGCAGAGGTCAGCGTGGCTGGTCTGCGATGGAGTGGGGGCGCGTGTGCGACTCTGTCTGGGTTAGAAAGATGGAGTTGTCTTGCACGTTTTGCTCCGAGAGGCTCATGGGTAGAGAGGTCGCCCCCCCCCCCGGGTGAGATCTCCCTACTGAGACCAGGTTGGGGCTCCTGGGCTGTCGGGGATCTGCTCGTATGTGGTTGGCAGTTGGAGGGCTCCTGATCGTCTCTGGTGAGGCCCCGGGCGACCCTGGTCCGGCCGGCTGTGCCGGGAGCCTGGCGGGCCTGCGGCGCACGCAGTCTACGCAGTGCAGTTGGCGAAGGCTTGGCTCACGGTTTGAAGAGAATAAATATTTGAGCAGAGAGCCCTCGAGAACGACAGTGTCCACAGAAAGCTTGTTGCTCCCCAGGACAGCTGCGGAGAGAAGGTTCAGGGAAGGTCGGGTGTCTCCTGACGGGGGACGCAGGGCGGAGGGCCCCGGCACTGGGGCCTGGCGTCCTGGGCTTGGCGAGGGTGGGAGCCAGAGGGTGGGAGCCAGTCGGTGGGAGCAGGATGGGATGTGCGGGCGGGGGAGCGCCGTGCCGTAGGGGCCGCATGGTATCGAGTCCTGACGCTGCACGAGCGGCCCCCGTCCCGTGTCCCGCCCCCCCATGTACCCTCCTTCGTGTGCCCGCTGGAGGGGCGCAGTGGCCGGCACAGGTGCGAGCGTTGCAGCCGCTCAGCGTGACCTGCTGAGCGGCAGGAGTGAGCAAAGCGAGAGCTCAGTGAGGGTCTTTGTCAAGTAGCTGTCTCCAGGAGGGCGGGTGAGGGCCGTGCGGGAAGGAAAGCAGGGTGCGCGGCAGCCGTGTGGGTGACGTGTGGGTGACGTGTGGGTGTGCACCTGAGAATGTGTGTGCATGCGCGAGTAGGTGCACATGACTGCGTGTGTGTGTGCATGCATGTGCACACATGAGCGCTATGTGCATGTGTGTGAGGATGTGTGTGAGGATGTGTGTGCATGAGCCTGCACGTACAAGAGCATGCATGCACAGCTCTATGCAGTGCGTGTGTGAGAGAGAAACTGCATGCACGTGTGTGTGATGTACGCGGACCGGGGTGCCCATGTGCGAGGCGTGTGCGTGCAGCGTTTGGCAGGGCGGTGTCTGCAGAGGACTGGGGGTGGTGAGGGTGTGGAGGCCGGGACTCTGCCCTCCTGGTCCCTGTGCTCAGGGGCCCCGCACACGGCTCGGGGGTCTGCTTGCCGGGGGCGAATCCCGGCTCTTCTGCCAGCGCCTCAGTTTCCGCTCTGTAAACGCAGCGTTTCCGTGGGCGGGAAGCACTGACGGAGGGACGTGGGGGGTGGGGCAGGCTCAGAGGGTCTGGCCGGTTGGTGTCCTCAGGACAGTAGGCAAGGCCACTCCCCGGAAGCTGCCAGCCGCCCGCCCGAGGGCCCCTGTCCGGGGGCTGTGCTGGGTCTGACCACAGGTCTCCTCCCCTCCCCTTTTCTCGCAGGGCGAGAAAGGGCCCCAAGGCCCAGCCGGCAGAGACGGCCTGCAGGGCCCCGTGGGGCTCCCCGGCCCGGCCGGCCCTGTGGGCCCCCCCGGAGAAGACGGAGACAAGGTGAGGAGAGCCAGGCGGCCACTCTGAACGAGGGGTGTGGGCGATGGGGCGGCCCAGGCGCCCCCTGCGCGGGGCTGAGGGGGGACAGCTCTGGCGTCTGCGGTGGTGCGTCAGGCCGCTGCCGTTTGTGAGACGTCCTAGCTGGTGTTACAACCGCCCTGATGGTCGAGCCCAGGAGAACCTAGGGCCTGCTTCCCTCTGGGTGTGGTTCCTGCCGGAGGCGGCAGGGCCGGGAAGAGGCTCCTGCTCCCCCGAATCCGTCCACATCCTGAACCCGCCGCAGAGGGTTTGGCTCATCGTCTGTTTTTAAGCATCTCCGTGGCTGTCGGCGAGGCCCTCTCGCTGGGACGTGCCTCGTGGCCGCTGCTCCGCGGGGCTGCTCTTGGCGAAGACGCTGGACCCAGCTCTGCGGCTGAACTTTCCACTTACGATGAGGGCGAGCCGCGTGCTCTCTGGCCTCGCCAGTGGCATTTCCGACGCTGTCACCTTGGGGCGGCGCCAGGCCTCCGAGGGGGGGGGCCCGCCCTGCAGAAGGTCAGGGGAGGCTGCGGCCGCTGCTGCGGAAGCGCAGCGATCGAGGCGTCTGCCGTTGTCAGCCGACTGGACAGGCCGAGCAAACAGTTTCACCGCGATCTCAGATCCACTCCGGTTCTGTGTCGAGTCCGGTGGAGGCTTCGTCCCCTTTAGCTGTCCTATTGAAAAGGAAATCGAATTGACGGAAGCATTTCCTCCCGGGAAATCTGCAGGGCCCCCCGGAGAGGCGGGCCCTCTTACCCGCCAGGAGAACAAATTCGGGGGAGCAGGCCCGGCCCAGAGGGCGTGGGGGCTGACGGTCTCCCGCATCTTCCCGCAGGGAGAGATCGGGGAGCCGGGACAGAAGGGCAGCAAAGGGGACAAAGGAGAGCAGGTAAGGGCCACGCGGGGCTGCCGGCGGCGGGTCGACCGCGGCACAGGGCCAGGTGCCCAAGCGCGTAACCGGGACTGGCTCGTAACGCCGGCAGCTGAGAGCAGAGAGGACAGCAGACGTCTTCCGTTCCTGTCCTGACCCCATGCGTGTGCGTGTGCGTGCATGGATGTGACACGCTGTGTGCACGTCCATCCGGGCGTGGACCCCTGGTTGACCCAGGAACAGGGAGCGCTCGCGGGTCCTGGGAAGTAAGAGGAAGCCGAGCGCTTCTGTGCAGGAGCTGGGGGCGCTGCATGGAGGCAGCAGCAGGACTTGCCAACCCCCCACCCCCGTTCTCTCATCTGTTAAACGCTCGCGTGTTCTCGCACAAACCTGCCCCTCGGCTGCCAGCTCCTTCCGGGGTCGCAGAACGTGTCCTGCCTCCTGTGCACTTGGGCCTTTCCACCGGGCGCCTTTGTCCCCGGGCAGCGGGCAGTCACGTCCCTGTGGGGCCTCCGCCAGCGCTGGGTGGCTCCCGAGGACAGCCGTGCCCTGCCCGCTTGCCTCCCTGCCTCCCATGCTCCCTGTGCTGGCAGCGAGGTGTGTTTGGGGACACGCTTGGGGGCAGGGGGTCACGGTGTCAGGCCCAGCTCGGCCATGGGTGAGCTGCGTGCTCTCTGTCCTCGTTGGCAGCCCGGGGCCCCCATGACCCAAGTCGTGGGTGTGTGGTGGGCGCTGCGCTGAGGTGCGGCGGCCTCCAGCAGGACTTCCGTGGCAACCAAGTGCTTGGGGTTGACCCGAGTGCCACCAGCTCCGGAGCTGCAGGACGGCCACCTGCGGGGACTGAGCTGATGACCCAGGACGCCAGCGCCCTGCACTGCCCAGCCCCTCTCCCTGGCGGGGCCTCGGCTGGGATTCGGTGAGCAACTGAGCCTGCCTTCTCCCCGCAGGGTCCGCCTGGGCCGACGGGTCCTCAAGGCCCCATCGGACAGCCAGGCCCCTCCGTGAGTATCTGCGGCTGGGGACACGCACACAGCCCCGCCCCCCCCACCCCCGAGCTGCAGGCACCGGGGACCGGTGCTCACCCCCAGACCACTGTCTCACTGCAGGGAGCGGACGGAGAGCCGGGGCCTCGGGGCCAGCAGGGCCTTTTTGGGCAGAAAGGTGATGAAGGTCCCAGAGGTTTTCCTGGGCCCCCTGGACCAGTGGGGCTGCAGGTAAGTGCGGGGTTTGTGCGGTGGCTGGTGTCCGCTTCAGGTGGTCCCTGTGTCCTTGCCCTCCTCTGTCTGTCTGAGAGTGAGGATGCTCAGGCCGGACTGCAGGGGCCCCCAGCTCCCCACACCTTGGCAGTGCCGCCAGTTCCCCTAGTCCCAGGTGCACCCAGGTGGGCCTCTCACCCGTGGTGTTTATCTGCACGGTCACGGCGGAAACGCCGGAAACCACTGATAAATTGTAGGGAAAGAGGCGGAAATGGCTTCTGCACGAACCGCCCAGGAATGGCGTCTGCGCACGTGGGCACGTTCCGTGTCCCTCCTCGCCAGCGCCTGGGGTCGCGTGCCCGTGTGTGCACACATGCGTGCCCGCACACAGCGGCTTGGCGCCTGCAGGTTCTCAGCCTGCCCTGCGGGCGGGGAGCTTGGGCTCCGCTTCTCCCACCTCCCTGCCCGTCGCGCGTCACGTCGAACGTCACGGGATGGCCCTTGCCCCCGGCAGCTTGTGTTTCTCCTTGGGAATGGTTTTCGGTCCCTGCGCAGCATTGCAGCCTGTGGCGCCCGGTGGGCCCCGTGGCCTCTGTCCCGGGGGGCGCTGCAGAGGTGCCTTTGCCCTTCCGTCTTCCCGCACCTCTTGGCACCTCCTCCACCCGGGTCACAGGGTGTCATCCTAGTTAGCGGCACACGTGGAGGCACCTCCGCAAGGTTCCCGACGCCTGTGGCGGCGAGGTGCCGGGAGCCCCAGGGACGGCCGCCCTGCTCAGCTGTGGCCCCTCCTGTCCTCAGGGCCTGCCGGGACCCCCGGGAGAGAAGGGCGAGACGGGGGACGTGGGCCAGATGGTAAGTGCGCCTGGGACCTGGCCGTGGCGGCCGGCGTCTGTTTCCATCAAGGTCTGCGTTCAATGGCGCTCCTTCTCCTAGGGCCCGCCAGGTCCCCCCGGCCCCCGAGGACCCTCTGGAGCGCCAGGTGCGGACGGGCCACAAGGCCCCCCCGGTGGAATAGGCAATCCTGGCGCAGTGGGAGAAAAGGTGACTCGCACCCCGTAACTGTCGTGACGTCCGATCTGCGTGTGTGTGTGTGTGTGTGTGTGTGAGCGGAACCCGGGGCGGGGGTTGTGTGTCCACGTGTGCGTGGCCGTGCGTGTGTCCAGCCGGTCTGTGGAAGCGAGCAGGTACGCTGCCCGGCTGTCCCTGTCCGACGCAGTGGGACAGTCAGAAGGTCCGGGCAGCGGAGTCCGTGGCCCAGGGTCCGCACCGCTGGCCCTGGGGCTGATGATGGGCACGCCTGCTCATGCATGCACGCCTGTGTATGCACGCCTCTACTATGTGCGGGCAGCAGGCGTGACAGTGCTCGCGTCGGGCTCCCCTGCACGCTCAGGAGGTCACGAGGCTTCCAAAGCACTCACACTCGCTCCCGGGGCTAAAAGGGAAAATGGTGCTCCGTCCATTTGCGTTCCCTGGACGTCATTTCCAGAACCTTCTCTCAGACGTTAGCCCTTCCACTGAGAAAAGTGCTCTGTTTCCTGCGACTGCAAACCTGTCACGGTGCTACCTTGGCTCACGCCCAGCTCTCTCCCAGCGCCCCCCACCCCCACGCAGGGCCCAACCCCGGGACACCTGCCACCCCCACCTCGCCCAGCTGCCCCCACAGGCAGTGTGCCCTGCCCTGCCTCTCAGCGTCTCCTCGCTGTCTTGCAAATCTCACTCGGGGGCCACCAGGTACCCCCTGCCTTGTCCCTGACCATGACCGCTGGGTTCTTCACGGGCCTCCCGTCCCTTCCCGGGAGCCATCAGAGGACAGCGACCACGGTCTTAGCCCAGCCCCCCTCCCCGGTGCCAGACATCCAGGCAGCTGTGACATGCCGTTGTCCTGCCCTGACCACTGTGCTCCCTCCTCAGGGTGAGCCCGGCGAGGCTGGTGAGCCCGGTCTTCCCGGAGAAGGCGGCCCCCCGGTGAGTGCAGGGCTCGGGTGGGGCTGCCGTCCTCTGGGCTGCCACTCGGGGCGCTGCAGAGAGAGGGAGCACATGTGTGCGTGTGTGCGTGCAAGTGCACATGTGTGTCCCTGACATGTTTTACGCGTGAGCGTGTGTTTGCATGTGCCTGCGCACGCAAACACATTAGCAGTGGACACCTGCAGCCATGGCTGCAGGCAGCTCTGCCGTCCGTGGGGTCCAGGCCCTTCCGCAGGCACCGTGATGTGGGGCAGCCGTCCCCTCACCAGCCCAACCTGGAACATTCGACCCCTGCCAGCCGCACACGGAGCCCCCCAGGCCGGCCCGTGCAGGGGCCGGGGGTGGCTGGGGGGGGAAGGTCTCCTGGTCGTCGGGCGACTCCCTCCCCCTGTGAACCGCAGG
Organism: Anoura caudifer; assembly: GCA_004027475.1. Lineage (NCBI taxonomy): Eukaryota > Metazoa > Chordata > Mammalia > Chiroptera > Phyllostomidae > Anoura > Anoura caudifer. The sequence continues at coordinate 51,547 of PVKU01008811.1, read as the reverse complement.
GCGGGCATCCCTGCAGGGCCCACGGTGCCCGCTGCCCCGTCCCAGGGCCCGTCCCTCCCATCTAGAGGCAGTCTAGGCCTCCGAGGGCCCTGGAAAGCCAGGGGGTCCCCCAGTCGCCTGGTGGCGCCAGTGGGGCCGGCCTGTCACGGGGAGCCCAGGCAGCTGCTGAGACCCACCCTCCCAGCACCTGCCCACCGCTGGGCCCTGATGACCTGGGGAGGCTGTGGGCCTTCCGTGTGATATGCCCCAGGGGCACCCGCCAGGTCAGTGCCTCCGGGAAGCTGCACGGGGCCCTGGGCACACGGCACTGGTCTTTTCCCACAGGGACCCAAAGGAGAAAGGGGAGAGAAGGGCGAGGCCGGCCCTTCTGGTGCTGCTGGACCCCCTGGACCCAAAGGCCCCCCCGGGGACGACGGCCCCAAGGGCAGCCCCGTGAGTAGTCCTCCACGGCCCCCGGAGCTGGGCGGGGGCCGGCACCACAACCGTCCTCGTTCACCCGAGGGCACAGAGCTTCCCAACCACCACGCGCCCTGGGGTAGCTCCCAGCTTAGAGGTTTGCGCCCAGCTGCTCAGCAGGGACAGGCGGCGCGCAGGGTGGGCTCCGTGCCCTCACCCCCTTCCTGCAGCCCGCGGCAGCCCCGAGCCCCAGAACAGGAGGGGCGGCCTCCGGAGCTCAAGAGGATGGGCCCTGCCTGCCGGCTTCTAGGCCTGCTGCGTGGCTCAGCGGGATGCTGTCCCGGGAAGGGCTCCCAGGCTGCGGAGGGCCCCTCGGTCTCAGAGTTCTCAGGACGTCCCAGGCGGGGGTTGGCGGCCTTCACGCAGCGGTGGCTGGGCCGTGTGCTGAGGGCCGGGCCGGCCTCTCTCTCTGTTTCAGGGCCCCGTCGGTTTTCCTGGAGATCCCGGCCCCCCCGGAGAGCCCGGCCCCGCGGTAGGTGCTGGGGTCCGCAGGGCCCCCGTCCCCCACGGTGCTGACCTGCCTTTGCCAGCCCCGTTGCTGTCTTCTCTCTCTGGGGCACGGTGCCCTCCCACACGGCACCACGTTCCGGCGGTCAGCTGGGGAGCGCGTCCCCACTCTGGGGCGTGCTGTGTCTCGGCCCCACCGGGTACGGCTGGGTTTTCAGGACGAGACTGGGGGTTAGTGCGTGGACTGGGCACCATCCAGGAGACTGAAGGGACTTGCTTTTGTCCCCCCAGGGTCAGGATGGTCCCCCTGGTGACAAAGGGGACGACGGCGAGGCCGGGCAGACGGTGAGTCGGGCCTGGACTCCGGGGTCAGGGGGAGGGCGGCGGTGCGCTCCAGGGAGCTGCCCCCGCGTTGCCCGCCGTGTCCGAGGGGAACCCAGCCCCAGCCCCTGGTGGCGTTGATCGTGGACCGCGATGGGGCCCGGGCTCCTCTGAGGGTCTGTGGAAAGCAGGGACCCTGTTCCCTGAGAGAAAAGCGCCCGCCCGGTCCTGCCGGGCCCAGGGGTCAAAGCAGAGGCCTGTAGGGTGACGTCGCTTGGGACCTGGTGTGCCAGCTGCAGGGTGTGAGGGGTCCGGGTCGGGGCTGCCCGGGGGGCACGGAGTCGACGGAAACTGAGCGAGCGGCGGTCGCGGCCTCCGACCGGCGCAGGCCCCGTCCCTAAACGCTGCGTTCTTTCTCTGCCTCCAGGGCTCCCCCGGCCCCACTGGTGAACCGGGCCCGTCGGGGCCTCCAGGAAAGAGGGTAAGGGACCCCGCGAACCTGCCTCTCCTGCTTGCTTGCTGCAGGAAGCCTGCTCCGCCCCCCCAATCCCTCCGCCCCCAGCGCCGTCAGCAAGGTTCCGACTGCTGGGCCGACGCGCCCGCGCCTTTCAGGGGAAGCCGAGTGCTGGCTCCACCGAAGGGGCCGCCGTGGGGGAGAAACCCCCCCGGAGCGGAAATGCCCTTCCCGGGGCCAGGACCTCTGAGAAGTCAGAACAGGCTGCAAGGGTTTCGTTTGCGTGTTGAGCGATCAGCCTTTTGCTGGAGTCGCAAAACACCGAGCCGCGGGTGCGGGAGCGAGGGGAGGCGGCTCCCCACACGCTGACCAGGGGCCTTCGCCAGCCCGGAGTCGTCCTGCCTCGTTCCCAGGGCGTGCAGGCCCGGGGCCCGGGCACAACCTCCACGCCGCTCCCCGCCCGGGCCTGGCTCCCCACGCAGCCTCCGCAGCCCACTCACCACCTGTGTCTCTCTCGCCCGCTCCAGGGTCCCCCCGGGCCCGCCGGCCCCGAAGGCAGACAGGGGGAGAAGGGAGCCAAGGTAACGTGCCCCGAGCCCGGCCACAACTGCGTAGAGCGTCCTCCGAGAGCCGCTGCCTGTCGGCGAGTCGGGTGGGAGGCGGGACATGGCTGACCGCGGGGAAGGCATGGGGCGGCGAGGAGCTGCGGCCTGGGAGGCCTGGCCGTCCCTGCAAACCTGGGCCGGACCATCAGTCTCCTCCAGATCGGAAGCGGCTCACGGTGGCCTTGGGCACTGGGGTGCCAGTCTGTCCCCCGCCAGCCCGAGGGGGGGGGAGCGGGCACTGCTGTCAGGGAGGCTGAGGTGCTGTGCGGCCTCGGGCTGGCGTCTGCCCCCCACGCCTCCGCTGCCTCACCTGTGGGGCAAGGTGACGACGGTGCCCACGGGCGGCAGGGGGGTTCTGAGAGGGCGCAATGCCGGGACTGCCGTGCAGTGGGCGTGCGGCCAGGTGCCCAGAGCACTCGCGGGCTGTCCCCGGGACCCGGTGCGCTGTCGGCCTCCTCCTGGAAACGCCCCACCACGGCGGGACTGTGGTGACCGTCGCCAGCCCCGAGTCTGCTCAGGAAATGGTGGTTGTGTCCACGCAGGCTCAGGGCCACGGGAAGTGCTGCGGTGGCCACGAGCGCCATCGTCGGCGCGGTCACCGGGGACCGGGGTGTCCCGCTGGCACAGGGGGTTAGCAGGATGGAGAACCGGCTGGGCCACTGCCAGTGGAATGTGGGAAATGGGGCACCCCCGGGATACCTAGGGGTGCGGGGGGTGTCTGGGGCTCTTGCTGAGGCTCCTGGGTTCCTGAGCAGCATCCTGGGCTGGGGGACCAGGGTGTCAGCACGTGGGACCCACTCTGCTTGCTTGCCGCCCTGCAGGGGGAAGCCGGCTTGGAAGGCCCTCCTGGGAAGACTGGCCCCATTGGCCCCCAGGGGGCCCCTGGGAAACCCGGGCCCGACGGCCTGCGAGGGATCCCCGGCCCTGTGGTGAGCGAGCGGGGAGGCCAGGGAGAGGGGCACGGGTCTGGGCACGGGGACAGCGGGGCTCACGCGCAGGGCCGGCTGTGTTTCAGGGTGAGCAAGGCCTCCCAGGATCCCCAGGCCCCGACGGCCCCCCTGGCCCCATGGTGAGTGACAGCCCGAGGAGCCCGAGGAGGGGTGGAGGGCAGGGCTGGGCAAGAATCTGACCCCAGCACTTCCCCTGCAGGGTCCCCCAGGACTCCCCGGCCTCAAAGGGGACTCTGGCCCCAAAGGGGAAAAGGTGAGTAGCACGCAGAGGTCCCCGCGCTGCGACTCGGCCCCTTCGTGCCCCGTGGCTTCGGGCACAGCCGGACTGAGCCGTCCCCGCGTTCGATGGGGCCCAGGCCGCGTAGTGGTCCCTGCCGATGGGCATCCGGCCCCGAGAGGGGCCCTGAGAAGAGTCGCGGGGTCTCCAATCCTGCCCACTGGGAGTGTGCGGGGAGCTTGTGGGGGCCGGGGGAGGGTCTCATCCTCTCTCACGGGGTGGGGCGCGATCGTCCTGTGCCAACGCTGATTTATTTGGAAGCGTGAGGCTCACCGACCCGCCCGGTAACCGTGCGGAAGGAAGGCGACGTGGGTATTTCCCTTTCCACTCTGACGCCCAGCCCGCCCCCAGCGTATCGAGAGCTGGGGGACCTCCCGGAACCGTCTGGGCTCACAGGAAGCAAACCTTCTCGTACAACCATGCGAGGGGGGCTTCTCTTTGAAACCAACAAGGGTGACGACCGTCCCTGCAGCGGCCCAGGGCTCTCCCTGTGGGGCTGGGAACGCCGGCCCCGTGCCGGCACGCGCTCGCCTCGGACAGGGTGGAAAGCGCCTCTCAGGGCCGGCTGTCGCTCGGGGGCCCTCGTCCCGGGGTCTGCGTCTGTGACTTTGCTGCTCAGGGGTTTTTCTGTGTCAGACCAGCTCCATGTCCCCGGCCTGCCTTTCCATTCCAGGCCTTGGAGACTCGGAGGCACCGTGGTGTGGCGTGGTGTGCTGCCCCGCATGGCGGGTGCGAGGCTCTGCCACGGCTGCCGACCTCCATGCCTTTGTTTCCCACAGGGTCACCCCGGCCTGATTGGACTCATCGGCCCCCCCGGGGAGCAGGGCGAAAAGGGGGACCGCGGCCTCCCCGGCCCGCAGGGCTCCTCCGGCCCGAAGGGCGAACAGGTGTGTGGCGCGGCTGTCCTGGAGAAGCTGCCCTCGGGTGGCCCTCTGTGCCATGGGCCAGGCACTAGAGCCAGGACAGGGGACACCCCAGGTTCCTCCAGGAGAGGGGACACCCCAGGTCCCTGCAGTCCCGATGGAGAGCGCCGGCTTCCCCGGTGGCAGGGAGCCGGGATGGCCTGCAGGGCACCCCGGCCCGACTGTGGCGAGGCTCCCTGCCTGTGGCCACAGCGGCCTCAGAGGTGCGACGTTTCGTGCCACCCGCATGTGGGAGCCCTGACCCAGCTCCTCGCCCGGGAGGCCGATGGCCCTCTTCATCCCTGTTTGCCAGGGATGTGGAGCGGGCTCGCACCTGACCCCAAGTGTGTGCAGCTGTGCCGCACTCCCCCGGGAGCCTCTGCAGCTGACTGGAGTTTGGAGACCCAGCAGAGCCCGGGAAGGGGGCTGAGCCCGAGAGCTCCGTCCTCCCTGGCACCTGGGAGCCGAGAGGGAGGCCCTGCCCGGAGGGGAGGGCCCAGGAGGACCCGAGCTCAGAGGCCCCAGAGGGGCGGCGGGAGCACAGGAGACAGCTGCCGTCTTTGCCCTTCCCCACCTGAGGACCACCTGCTTCGTCCCTGCCTGTCACCCGCAGGGCGCACACATGTGCCTGAGCTGTTCCCAGCCTGACCTGGAAGGGGACAGATGGGAGGGGGTGGAGCCCGTGGGGCAGGGGGCGGAGTGGGACTGTCCTCGGGCTGCGTGAGGTTGTGGGCAGCATCCTCGGGGACCCCCGGCTCATCCGCCACCATTCCGCCCGGGGCCTTGGCCATCTTTCCACCACCCGGTGTCCCAGGCCACGATGGCACTCCTGGGTGAGGGCCACCTAGAGGTTGGGAGAGTGAGAAAGGCGTCCGGGGCACCCGCTACAAAGGAAAGCCCCTTCCGTGCCCTCAGCCCCGATGGGCCCCGGCAGCCTCGCTGAGGGAGGTGCCGGCCAGAGTCTCTGCAGTCCTCCCAGTGGCCCGTGTCCTCTCTCCCCCCACACCCCCCACTGCCCCTGCCCGCTCCGCAGACACAGAGAAGGAAGGCCCCTGGGCTTCACCCCAGGGGGTGGCTCTGCGGACGGCTCTGTCTCAACCGAGAACACCGGACGGGATGTCTCCAAGCCCCCTCCCCACCCCGCGGCCCTGTCGAGGTCGAGGCCGGGGGTTCCTTCCAGCCAGCCTGGGCGGCAGTGCCTGGGAGCGGTCAGCCTCCTGGCCGCGTGCAGCCCCGCAGGCCCCACACGGCGGGCGTCTCCCAGTACAGGGCGGCTGGCCCTGCATCGGAGGGCAGCTGTCAGTGGGGACATGGCTGGGGACTGCGAAGTGGCCGTGTGGACAGGAACGCACACCTCAGTGGTCCCTCCTTGTCTGACGGCAACCGCGTTTTCTGCTCCTTCACAGGGCATCTCTGGTCCTTCTGGCCCGATCGGCCCCCCGGGCCCTCCCGGCATGCCGGTGTGTATCTGGGAGGGGTGTGTGGGCCCGAGTGCTGCTGGGAGAGCCGAGGGGGGGTGGGCCAGCGTGGGCCTCCCTTTGGCAGATGACCCCAGGGCAGCGTGAGACCCAGGGGTGGGGCCCCCGAGGGGTTTGGCCTGTTTGCTCCGCATGGGGTTCCGAGGGACAGAAGCCAGGAAGCAGGGTCCTGGGCCCTGGCTTCAGGTGGGGGAGGCTGGGCAGAGGGCCTCCATCTCTGGGTGGTCAGGGAACGTGGACTTGACCCCTGTGGGCATTTCGGGGCAGTGAGCTTCCCGTCACCCCAAGCAGGCCAGCCTGGCCTGGGCACGAGGCGGGGGCACCATTCCTCTGGGCCCCCGGCCTGGGCCGCCCATGTTTTTGGGAGACCCGGGACTGTAACATCTTTCCCGCGGCCCGGAGTCTCTACCTGCCCACCCGGGCCCGGGCCCGCGTGACCGGGGCGATCGGAAACTGCCCCAGGGCTGGAGGCTCCTCGTCAGGGCCAGAGGCCAGCACAGCCTCTCTGCCTTCCGACTCTGGCTGCCGGACCTGGGATTCCCCAGCCGGGGAGGTTGCGGGGGTTAGGAGGCTGACCTGCCATGGATAGGACCTTCCCTGCCCCCTTGTGGGCGAGCACCAGCCGCACCCCAGCCCCTCCCCCACCTCCCCAGTTAAGCAAGTGCAAGTGTGGACTCCTGGGAAGAGGGACACGGTGGGGGCAAGGAGGGGCGGTGACCAGGTCCGGCCTACGCAGGACTGTGGGCCAAAGGCGGGTGCCTGAGCTGAGGGGCCCCGCCCGCTGACCTCCACCCCTCTCTCCGCTCTCCGCAGGGTCCTCCCGGTCCAAAAGGTGCAAAGGGATCCTCGGTGAGTAGTGAGCCCCCTGAATGGGTCCCGCTGCCTGGGGCAGGGGGTGCCCCTTGGATGACGCCCACCCTGCCAGCGCCCCCTCTCTCGCTGAGCTCATCCGCCTGTCGTCTCGACCCAGGGCTTGGGCTCTTGGGCTCCTGCTCCCTGCCTCGCAGAAAGGGCCTTGTCCCCCTGAGTTCCCATCTCGGGGGGCTACGAGGGGAGTGGGGAGCCGTCGCTGTCCCCGGCACGTTGGACTTGTCCCTCCGTCTTCCTCAGGCTCCCAGGGAGCCTCTAGCGCTTGAGGGGGCTGCGGTCGCAGCAGGCCCCCGTGGTCAGAGTTGTTCTCTTCTCTTCCCCCCGCAGGGTCCTACTGGCCCGAAGGGTGAGGCCGGCCACCCCGGTCCCCCCGGCCCGCCGGTGAGCAGCCTTGGAAGGCTTGGGAGTGCGGGGAGGGGCCTCCTGACGCCAAGGGCGTCGTGGGAGGACCTGTGTGTGTGGCTCCCTTTCCAAGGCCTGATGGAGCCCATGGCCAGCGGTTTGGGGGGTGCTGCCCTGGGGAGGGAGCGGAGGGATATGTCGCCCCCAGCGAGCGCCGCTGGGAAGTGTGCTTGGCCAGAGAGATGGGAGGGAGGGAGGGGAGAGGGGGAAACCCATCTGTAAGTGCGCGTGTACCTGCATGTGTGCGTGAGTGTGCGTTGCACGTGTGTGGGGCAGGCCGCGCTGGATGGGGCCCCTGAGGTGCAGGACGGAGTCCCGTGGGCGGCAGGGAGCGCTGGGGGCCGCCGCCCTTCGGCAGTGCAGTTGGACTCCTGTCCTTGTCCTTAACTGGGCCTCGTGACGTGGCCCCAGGACATGGGTCTTCGCCAGCATTAACGCAGCCCCACTGTGTGCAGCCCGAGTTGGTGGCAGAGGCAGGAGGAGGCCCAGGAGCTAGGAGTCTAGCCAAGGGCAGACTTGGGGACCCCAGGCCAGGCTGTGGCCTGTGGGTGCTGGGCCTCGGGTGCCTGGACACAGGGTGGGAGGCTTGGTGCGGACCAGGCCTGGCAGCGGGGATGGTGCGGAATGTTCTGGAGGCAGGGCAGGGAAGAGGGGTGTGCTAAGGGGCACAGCTGTGTGCAGCGCAGGGCACCCCCCATCCTCTCGCACCCCCAGGGCCCCCCGGGCGAGGTCATCCAGCCCCTGCCGATCCAGGCGTCCAGGACGCGGCGGAACATCGATGCCAGCCAGCTGATGGACGACGCGGACGGCGAGAGCTACGTGGACTACGCGGATGGCATGGAGGAGATCTTCGGCTCGCTCAACTCCCTGAAGCTGGAGATCGAGCAGATGAAGCGGCCCCTGGGCACGCAGGAGAACCCCGCCCGCACCTGCAAGGACCTGCAGCTCTGCCACCCCGACTTCCCCGATGGTAGGGGTGGCGGCACGGCCCCGCGGGCAGACTGGGGCCGGGGGCAAGGCCGCAGGGCGCCCTGGGCCCTCGTGGCCCTCACGCAGCCTCAGCATGTCCGTCTGCGCAGTGGGGGTGCCCGGCGTCTGCCCCATAACCTGATGGGGCGTCACATCGGGAGAGGAGACACGCGGTCCTGGGAGGCGAGGCCAGGGGAGGGACGAGGCCTGGGGGCCCCACGGCCGGTTCCAGCACAGGCCCTGCCCTGAGCCGTGTGTCCCCGTCTGTCCAGCGGGAGCGCTGACACGCTCCCGCTGGACAGGGTGAAGAGGGACGTGCGGTTGGCCTGGTGCGGGCCAGCCCCGCAGTCAGAGCCGGCCACGGCTGCCGCGGTCGGACTCGGTCAGGGTCGACACCAGGGTCGACACGAACGGTGTTCGTGCGGGTGCCGGGTGGGCACCTGGGGGTGAGCCCTTGAGCTCCAGAGCATTATAAACCCGTAAACCTGTCCCGTGCTCGCCGTGGGAGACCACATGCTGCCACCCGCTGGGAAGCGCTGTGGCCCAGCCCGCCGTCTCCCCTGGGGAGCCTGCCGGCCCCCCCACGGCACCGGCCAGCCCCACGGTCCGGGTGGCTCTGACCCCGCGGCTCCGACCCCAGCTGCGTGAACTCCCAAGTTCACAGGAGGGTCTCCGTGTTCCTATCCACTGCCCGGGGGCCCCGTCTCCCCTGCTCCTGAGCATGCGCCCTGAGGGCCCATGTCCGGCTGCGTTCTTGGGGCCCAGTCGGAAGAACAGAACGTGCCCCTCAAGCCCCGGGGAGGCTGTGCTGGCGGCACGTGGGCCTGGTGTGCCTCAGCCGCCGACCCGAAGCAGCAGCTGCTTCCAGAGCGGTCGGGGCGCAGGCCTCACGCCCCGTCTCCCCGATGCAGGTGAGTACTGGGTGGACCCGAACCAAGGCTGCTCCAGGGACTCCTTCAAAGTCTACTGCAACCTCACGGCCGGCGGCGCCACGTGCGTGTTCCCAGACAAGAAGTCCGAGGGGGTGAGTGCCTGCCCACCGGCGCCGCGGTGGGAAGGGGCTGGCTGCAGAACCGAGGCTCTCCCCGCGCAGGGAGCCCTGAAGGTGCCCCGGGAGAGTTCTTAGCGGTGGGCGCGGGATCGTGCAGCCCGGGTTACGGCTACGTGTGGGCACTGGCTGGGCGCGTCCCCGCCACCCCGGTGCTGGCCTTCCAACCACGGCAGGCCGGCTCCCTCTTGAGGTGACGCCCTTGTTCTGATCTCAGACACCCCAGAACCCATGAGAGGACTTGGGGGCAGAAGTGGCTTCAGCATGTCCGTGAGCGGCTGGTGTTTGCCTGAGTCCTCCTGTCGTTTGCTTTTGCGGCTTGGGCCACCCTCCCTCCCACCCACACCCCCGGGGGCAGCCAGAACTCAGAGCTCAGCAAAACACTCCCGTTAGCAAGGTTCTGGTCCCCTGAGGTTTTGTGGGTGTCAACTTAATCGACCTCTCATCTTTCAAAAGCCTCCCCTTGGTGGGAGTCGCTGTGTGTGGGCAAAGTGAACATACGTGTGAGTGTGTGTGCAGACAGATGGTGTGTGCGCACACAAGCTGTGGAAGGTGTATGTACACAGGCAGGTGCGTGGATGACATGTGCACACAGGTGTGTGGATACTGTGTGCGCACAGACAGGCAGATGGTGTGTGGATGGCATGTGTTTGCAGGCAGGCGTGTAGATGGCATGTGCACGGACAGGCATGTGGATGGTGTGTGCGTGCACAGGCATGTGGGTGGTGTGTGTGCGTGCAGATGGGTCGGCATGGCAGGGGCATGGAGCTTTCTGTCAGGTGCAAGTCGGAGGCGGGGCCCGCCGTGCCCAGGACGGGGGAAGGGGGCACGGTCTCTGACGAGGGAGCCTATGGAGTCATCGGCCACAGCACCCTCTGCGTCCACCTGGACAAACCCTGCTCCATCGGTCCCTCTCGGAGGGACAGCTGCCCTGGGCGAGGGTGGCTGGGTCCTGGAGGCCGTGTTTGCCCTGAGCCTCAGGCTCCGGCCAGCAGAGCGGGCAGCCTGCTGTCCCAGCCTCCCAGCAGCCTCAGCGCCCAGGCAGTGTCCTCCGGAGAGGGCACAGCCCATCCCCGGGGCCCATCCCTAGATCTCCCTGCAGCCAGGGTACGCTTGCAGGAGCGGAGGCTCGGCAGGGAGAGGGACGGCCTGGGGGCCTCTCTCGTGTGTGCACTGCACCCGCCCGTCCCACATCCCCTGGTCCCCTGCCTCCCAGCGGCAGAGCCCTGGGGCTCAAGGGAGGATCTGACCTCGGCCTTCCACCTGCCAACGGCCCGGGAGGAGAGGCAGGTGCAAGAGATGCCGTTTCTCATAGTTTTTGCCACTGTCCTCTGCAGACAGCCTCACTGCCAGATCTAGCAGGACACCCTGACCAGGAGCCCTGGCTGGGGGTGCAGCAGGCAGATGGGAGGCAGGGTGCTGAGTGACCCCACAGCCCCGCCCCTCCTCTGCTCGGTCACCTGGGCTGCGGGAGGGGTGAGGGTTGTAGGCAGAAGCTGGGGACAGGCGAGCAGCTGTCCACCCCTCACAAAGTCGCCCTCTGAGCCGGTCCCCACAGCCGCAGATTGGGGCACCAGAGCAAGAGGGCCGGGAGTCCCAAGGGGCCGGAGGCAGGCCGGACACACTCCTCCTCCAGGGCGACCCCTTTCCCAGCTCCTGCCCGAGGCCAGCTCGGAGGGGAGCCAGGGGACCGGGACAAGAACACTGACCTGGGGCCCAGGCAGAGCCCCGTGGGGCCTGGCGACAGGCCAGCCCAGTTTCTGTCCCACAGCGGGTAGGCCCACGGCAGCTGGGGTTCTGCACCCCATTCTGGACTGGCCGCACAGCTCCTCCGGGGTGGGGGGGCGTCCCTCCCTCCCTCACTCACTCCCCAACTCCGACTCCATAGCAGGACTGTGGCCCCTGCAGAGAGCAAACTCCAGATGCCCCCCCCCACCAGAGGGCCAGGTGCCATCCCTCCTGAGGACGCCTCTGCTCCGTGCCAGCTCCTCAGGGACACACGGGAGGCACCCGGGGCGATGCTGACGCAGAGCAAGCGCCCCACCACACGCACAGCCCCTGCATGCACGCACGCAGCACACGCACCCACACTGCACGCCTAGCTGGTCCACCTCTGGTGGCCCCGGCAGGGTTGCCTGCCTGCCCTCTGCCTGGGCAGTGCCGTGCGGACGGAGCCCCAGCCCTGGGAGCCAGGGCTCGACGGGGGGTGGCTTGCCTGTCCTTCCCCGAGCGCGTCCGGGGATGCTGGCCCTGCATCGTTGTCATCGTCCCGGCTTGGGACCGCCCACTCAGTCACACGTCCACCAGGTCCATGAGCACAGTGCAGCAGCCGCAACGGCCGCGCCGCGTCTTTGGTGCTGGCTGAGCTGACAAGTTGGGGGCGGGGTGCGTGCAGGACGGGGTGTGTCTCCGGGGCCAGGAGAAGTGACTCTGTGCTTCTGTTTCTCTCCTCCCGCGCCCGCCCTGCTCCGCGCTCAGGCCAGAATCACTTCCTGGCCCAAAGAAAACCCAGGCTCCTGGTTCAGTGAATTCAAGCGCGGTAAACTGGTAAGGCGGCCCCGGCCCCCGCGGGTGTGCTTCACACGCGCCCGTTTCCTATCTTACAGAGTAGGATGGCCCGTTGGCCCAAAGAGCAGCCCTCCACCTGGTATAGTCAGTACAAGCGAGGGTCCCTGGTAAGTGCCGCCGGCGCTGCCCGCTTGGCTTGCCGCACGGCCTGGCTCTGGCTCTGCATGGGGCTCGTGGCCACCGTGGCCAGGCCCGCTCTCGCCACTTTGGTCCAGCCACTGCACAGCGCGTGGCAGCCGGACACAGCCTCATGCCCACCCCACCCCCCACGACAGCTCCTTCCAGCCTGGGAGCAGGCGCAGGGCTTTCCGTTCAGTCCAGGCCCCCGGCTGCCGGGGACCAAGACCTAACACAGCAGGAGCGGACAGCTTTGTCCTGCTTGGTCCTGGGGCCAGATCCCAGGTCACGGAACCACGGGGTTTCTCTCCGGGTCCCGTCCCGCCTGCCCCTCCCCAGCCCAAGGGGCTGTCCGGACTGCCGAGGTGACCACGGGCATCTCGGTGGCGTCCTGGATGGCTACATCGGTCCGTTTGAGCTTCTGGGAGCCCGTCTTAAACGGCCCTCCCCTGAAATGAGAAGGGTCACGCCCATTGAAAGAACAGAGTAAGACTCTTTTAGCCAGTAGAGAGACAGGGAGCTGGGAGCCGGCCAGCGGCTGCTCACGCAGCGGAGCCCCACTCCTGCGCCCTCGGGCCGCCGCAGCCCTGGTTTGGAGTTCAGTGCCGAGTCCTGTGCTCTCTCCGTCTCAAGTTCAGTTCCCGAGCTTCCAGCCCCCTCAGCCTCTGGTGGCCACTCCCTTGGGCTGATTGTCCCATCCTAAGCAGCCTGTGAAGGAGGTCCTTTGTCACTTGGAAGCCAGCTCGTGGGCTTCATGGCCTCAGACCTGCTGCGCCAGCCCCGCCGCCCAGCCTGTGTGCAGGGGTCGGCCCCGTGCAGGCTCACAGAGCGGCGGCTCCTGCCCTGTTGCAGGTCAGAACCCCCTTCATCCCTAAACCTCGAGGCACCTCATGGCTGATCGTTAACGTCTCATGCCCCGGTGTCGTTATTCCCAAGTCACCTCAGGTCCTGGCAGGCGCTGAAGGTTGGCGCGCACCTGCCACATCTGCGGAGACCACCTCTCCGGCTGCCTGTCTCTCCTGCGCTGTCCCCACCCCCACCCCCTAGCGCTTCCTCAGAAAGGGCGCTGCACGCAGAGGACCGGAAGTGGGTGCCCACACAGGGCAGCACCCAGTGCCCGGGGGCTCGAGCTTGGGGGGCAGAGGGTCATGGGGAGCCAGCCGGGCCAGGGCCGTCCCTTCTCAGCCGGTGGCCCGGCCTTCCACAGGCAGTACGGACGGAGCCTCCGTTCCCGCCCCCAGCCCACGAGCCCCCTCAGCTCCGTCCCACTTCTCAGGCAGCTGGCCGAGGATGGAGGGGAAGGGACGGTGCAGGGAGAAACTCAGCTTGCCTCGCACCTCCCTGTCGTCATTTCTGGCCGTCCCTGACATCGTGGGTGGCCGGGACAGGAATGCAGGGCCCCCTCGAAGGAGTAGGGGCTCTCTCTGGGCCGGGCGGCCCCGGGCTTGCCACGCGAAGACAGGAGGCAGGGGCCGGGCCCTCGTGGGGCCGGCCGGGATTGGTTCCCGCACAGGGTCCCACTTAGCGCCTCAGGTCCTCTGCGTCCAGCCTGCCCGCTGCCTCCCCCGCGTGCATCCGCCCTCGAGTCAGTCACGGGTCTTCCCCGAGGAGCACCTGACGGCCAGGCTGCGGTGGGTACTCCGTCCTCTTCCTCGAGGCCCTGGCAGGGGGCCCGGGGGCTCTGCGCTGCCCCCGCGCTGCGGGAAGGGGCCAGTGTTCCATGGCGTGTACGGAAGGAGCAGGCGGGGGCCGTGGAACCTCCCCTCCGGGGTGCCGCGCGGCTCTGTCAGGGTGGGCTGGGCTGGGCTGGCCTCGGACTCTGACCTTTGCCCCGTCGCAACGGCCGCCCCAGCTCAGGGGGCGTCTGAGCAGAGAGGGCTTTCAGGACGGGGCCTGGGTGGGGGGAGACAGGCCGCCTCAGGGCTGAGAGGCAGCCGTGTTGCTGGGCAGCGGCCAAGGTCAGAAAGCTGGAGTTCACAAGGACGGAGGACACAGGAACTTGTCTCTCGGGACGCCCCACACCAGCCCCACACCCCCCTGAGCCGGAAGGGCCCAGTTTGGGAGACGCCCTGAGGACAAGCGTACAGGCCGCCCCCGATGCCCTGCCCTGGGGCTGTGGGCAGGGATGGCGCCTGGCTACAGGAAGGCCTCTCTGCACTCCCCTGGCCGCTGCATCCGCGTGGGCAGGGGTAGCGGTGCTGGGTGCCGTCTCGGGGCTCCCCTCTGGCTCCAAGAGGGTGCCGGTCACCCCAGCCTTGCCGTTCATGGCCAGGCAGCCTGTGACTGCCCCTCGGGGCAGCCTTCCTGACTACAGGCCCTCTGTACGTCCCATTCTCTCGGCCCTGGCCTGGGCCTCGCACCTCGCCGGCCCTGAGCTGTGATTTTCCTTTATTGATACAATGTAACGAGCCCCTTTGCCGGCCTTGGGGCACCGTGACAGGGACAGCCTTGCCCTCGGGTGCTCACAGTCCAGGCACCTGTTACACACACCCCTGATTCCAGTGCTGGTGCCGAGGGCCTCGCATCCCAGCAAGGAAGGTGGTCACTGAGACTGGCCAAGGTTGGGAGTGAGAGCATCTAACCCAGAGGGGCTTCCTGGAGAAGGAGGCACAGGCATCGAGCCCTGCCCTGACCCATGAGTAGGGCCCAGCCAGACCCAGAGGGGAGGGCAAGTTACTGAGGTTCCTGAAGGAGGTGAGGCCCAGGGACCCAACCCCCACCCTCTGCCAGTGTGCGCTGGCCTTGGGGGCTGGGTGTGCGGCACTTCCAAGCGGTGCCCCTGGTGGGCGTGGCTCACTACGCAGAGGGGTGCGTTTGTGGGTGGAGCTTGCAAAATGCCAGCCAGGGCCTTTGTCAGAACATGGGTCTCCTCCTGGCTGAGCCCCCCGCCCCGCCCCCTCCCCGCAGCTCTCCTACGTGGACGCCGAGGGCAACCCCGTGGGCGTGGTGCAGATGACCTTCCTGCGTCTGCTGAGCGCCTCCGCCAACCAGAACATCACCTACAACTGCTATCAGTCGGTCGCCTGGCAGGACGCCGCCACGGGCAGCTACGACAAGGCCATCCGCTTCCTGGGCTCCAACGACGAGGAGATGTCCTACGACAACAGCCCCTACATCCGCGCCCTGGTGGACGGCTGCGCGGTGAGTGTCTGCGGTCGCGGGGGCAGGCGCGCGTGGAATTTGGGCTCTTCCCTCCGTCCGCAGAGGAGGTCCGGTGCGCTCCGGCCAGGCCAGTGTCCTGGGTGGGTCTGCGGGCGGTGCTGACCCAGGGGCCTGGGCGGCAGGGTGGGTGCCGAGAACTGTGCCCTTCAGCCTGGAGAAACCCCCACAAAAGCGTCTGGTTACGGCCCCCCCAGGCCCCTTTGGGGATGAAAGGGGGGCGAGCGTGAGGCCAGGGCGCCAGCCCAGCGGGCCGCGCGAAGGGCCCAGCCTCTGCTCCCTGCGCCCCAGCCTGCGTCCCCCGTCAGCTCAGACCCAGGACTTGCTCCTGTGTGAGGTCAGAGGGACGCAGTCCCCGGGAAGGGCGTCTGTCCCTGTCCCTGACCCGCCCCCGGGCTGCCCCAGCAGCCTCCCGGCAGCGGCAGAACCCCCCCTGCCCGCCGCCTGCCGCCAGAGAAGACCGCCGCAGCGCTGCCTCCCCGGCGGCTCCCGGTGCGCAGCCTTCAAACGCAGGAGGAGCCGAGAGTCGCGCCAGGCTCACAACAAGCCCCAGCAGAGTCCCCTCTCCCGGGAGCCCTTTCAGGCAGCAGGGCTGCTCGCGGAAGGTGGCGGTGTGGCGGGCAGCCCTGGGGACTGGGCCCAGGGTTGGCCTGGGAGCTTCCCACCTGGTGGAGGGGCGGAGTCTTTCTCTGAAAAGGTGGAGAGTTGATAACTCCAAACAGGAGCCCCGCCCCCCACGGAGACGAGGCCCCGCAGGCCGGCCACAGAGGGAGCCCAGGGGTGCCTGGGCCTGGATGAGGGGTGCCGTGCTCTGCTCACCCCCACCCAGAGCTTCAGCCACAGTCCGGAGAGTGACCCCTCCCCCCTGCCCCCCCACCGCCATGTAACTAGCGCAGGGCCTGCCTCAGCCCCCGGCCCGCCCGGCCGCGTTACGGTAAGGGCCGCGGAAACGGGGGCTCCCCGCAGGATTCGTCCTGTGGCTGCGCAGCCGAGCAACGGCCGCCAGCGTCCCTGCCCCTGGAGAGGCACCTGCTGCTGGGCGGCAGGCCTGGGAACCACGTCACGCCGATCCGGTGTTTGTGCAGCTCCGCACCCTCGGGGACCAGCACCGACTGGTGGTGGTGATTTCCGCCTCGCAAACAGCAGAGTGATGGAGCAGCGTGTGCACCTGGCCTGCCTCTGGGCGCTCTGATCGGGGTGGTGGGCGGGCCCCACAGGTGCAGGAGGGACCACCCTGCCGGCTCCGCAGATGCCCGGTCCCCCGGGTGGGGAGGAGAGGCCTGCGGGCCCGTACTCCTCGTGGGGAGAAGGCGGGCGCTGCCCTGCTGGTCAGGTCGCCGGCCGGGGACGCTCAGGCCCCTGTAGCTGAGGTCGCGTGGCTCCCTGTGACAGCGAAGGCCCGGCCAGCCGTCCTGTTCAGCTGTCTACCATGGTCGGTGGTCGGACGGGCGAGGAGAGAGGCCCAGAGGGGCAGGGCGCAGGCAGGCAGGCCTGGCCAGGGAGGGCGGGGGGTCAGCTGCCTTCCAGGATGTCGCCCCAGAAAGGACACACGTGGCCACAGTTTGGGGGTTCACTGTGTCCTGCCCTTGCTGCCTCCCTGGAAAGGGGGTGTTGCAGCCACCCCTGCAGGCCAGCATGACACTCTGTCCTGCCAGGCTGCTGCCATGCTGCTTGAGGCGATGGCACTTGCATGGCTGAGTTCCTGTGACAGGTCCCACAGGACACGGTGGCTGTGAATACATAGGTCACTGCTGACTGAGACGCCAACGGCCCAGTGCAGGTTCTGGGCCCCACCTCAGACCCCCGAAACCCAGACGTGGGCTGCACTCCCTTAGCACTGTGCTGACGAGTCCCCTGGGGGCTCATGGCTCCGAAAGGCCCAGCTCACTTGGAAATAAGCCCCAGTGGCCGAGCGTGTCTTACTGAGTGAGGCAGGGGCGTGAGGGGCGGAGTCTGGGGCGAGGGCGTGTGACACGGGAGGGCTCCAGGTGCCTGGGTAGTGGAGCCTCCTGGGAGCCTCTCACCGCCCCTTTGACGTGCGTGGGCCCGTGGCCAGGTCAGAAACCTGAGCCGTGGAGGGTGTTCACTACCTATCGCTGGAAGCCAGTTACCCCCTGAATTCACTCCTTCCAGCAACGAACCTTTGTTGTCGGACCCGGTTTCCGAGGGTCGGGCCCGGGCGGGGCCCCGCTGGGGGTGCTGCACCGGACCCCACAGCGTGGCAGCTGGGACGACACACGTGGCTTCCTCGCAGCGCCCGGCCCGGGTCGGCCGCGGTCTGGCCGCTTGCTCTCGCTGGGGAGGGAGCGAGCTGCTTCCAGGTGGTCTCCACCAGGGCATCGGTCCCTTCCCCGGGGCTCCAGCCCCAAAGACCCCGCACAGTCTGGACTTGGGGGGCGCGGCGCTCAGTCCCTGACGGGGTGCCAGGAGGAGAGGCTGGCCTGGGCAGGCAGGTCAGCTGTGCCTCCCCCCTGGAGGAGTGGCCAGAGGGAGGGTGGGGGCCGGGGACCCTCGTTTCGGGAAGTGACGGAGGTGGGCCTCCTCTGAGTGCCGGTGGCCTTCTGCACCAGGCCGCCCTGCGTCCGCCCTCCCTGGTCTGGGACTCGAGGCCCCACAGGGGAGGGCGGTCACCCCCGCCCCCGGGACGGCTCCGTCCCTGTGGGGGCTCACCCCCCCACCGGTCAGGGCGAGCTGAGGGCGAAATGAGAGGTTTGGGAGGACGGAGCCCATGGTCTGAGCCGGGGGGGGGGGGTGCCGGCCCCCCTGCAGGCCACTCCCGCGCTGTGCCGCCCTCACCCTCCCTGCCTCCATTTACCTACCTGTCCATCGTGGCCCCCCCACCCCCGGGGACCAGACAGCCTAGGCTCCCTCCTCTTCTCATGCTACAAGTTGTCTTCTGATTGGCCAGCTGGAGGGCAGCCACCATCTGGGGGTTCTGAGTGTTTGGATGGGGAGCCCTGCTGTGGATGGGGAGCCCTGCTGTGGGTGGGGCCCACCATCCTGGCGGGGCCGCCTTGGGCAAAGCCTCTGGTATGACAGGGGGTGTCCCGCTGGACCCGGCAGGGGACACTGTCACAGCTGTCCTCCCGGCTGTGGGGGGCACTGAGTGGGACGTGTCTGGGTGAGGCCAGCCCTGGGCTGGCCATCGCCTCCCGGAGGGGAACTGGGAGGGGCAGCCTGGGGAAGCCCCGCCCACTCTGACAGGCCGCCCCTCCCCCCTGCAGACCAGGAAGGGCTACCAGAAGACGGTGCTGGAGATCGACACGCCCAGGGTGGAGCAGGTGCCGGTGGTGGACATCATGTTCAACGACTTCGGAGAAGCATCGCAGAAATTTGGATTCGAAGTGGGGCCGGCTTGCTTCCTGGGCTAGGAGCCGCCGCCCCGGCCCCTCGACCAACCTCGTGACCTCAGCGCGCGCCACCTGTGGGTGTCCCGGACAGCGAAGATCCCCTCGTCCCGCCCCCCGACCTCGTCTGCACCTCGGCACCCTGCCGGGCCGCACCCCGAAACAGAGAGCAAAGGGGAAGAGCCGTGTCCACAGCCCGGAGCCGAATCACATGACCTAGAAGTCCCACAGCGCCCCGGGCCGAAGGCTGCTCTCCCAGCCCGGTTTCGTCTGTGCCGCAGCCCGTGGGGGTGGGGACCGGCCACACGTCTTGCCGCCGGACTCGCCGGCCACGCTGGTGGGGAGGGTTCGAAGGGCTGCGGCTGCGGTATTTGAAGATGACGTTTTTTTAAATTCAACTTGAAGATGCGTGCTGCCCCCGACCTTCAAAAAGCGTTCTGAAGCAAGCCGCGGGGGTCCGCCCCGCCCCCTGCCTGAGCCTCCCAGAACCCAGAGCACACACAGCCCCGTCACAGGCCAGATGTCCTCCTCGTGTGCCTTTCTGATGGATTACAGGTGCTTCCGTGTTTGTGAGTTGTACGTAGGTGTTTGTATTGTGCTGTCCTACATGTTCAGCGTCCCTGACTTCCAGGCACGTGGGGGGCCCCACCTCCGTCCCAGTGGGAGCAGGGACAGGGTGGGCGCCCCTCCGGCTGCCCTCCCGTCTGGTCAGGCTGGGAGCCCCGCCCCCTGCCCGGGGCGAGCGGCGCCGCAAATTGGAAACCGGCCCAGAACCCAGAAAAGCAGGTGCCAGGGCTCTTTCTCCGACAATTTTTTGATGAGCGCTGGATTTTTTTAGTGGGGAGAGGAGAGTGTCACGCTTTGCTTTCTGTACATGCACTTGGACAGGAAGGCGGGCCTCGCGAGCCGCAGCGGCCCCCTGTCGCCGCCTGTCTTCCTGCGGAGCGAGGGCGTCCAGGGCAGGAGACCGCGTTCTCTGTGATTAAGTGAAAATTGGTGCTTACTTTACACTCTCTTTGTGGTGCTACCTGTCCTGAGGTTTTGAAGGCGACCCTGGCGTGCCGGGCCGGGCCTCAGCGTCCCACCCTCCTCCACAGTCTGGTGTGTGCCCAGGCCGCCGAGGTGCATTCGTGTCCCCTCCCCCCCGCCGGCCCCCCCAGACCGCAGTGTGGCCGCTCTGCCGCCGGTGACCAGTGCCTCGTTGTGCTGCTGTGATTTAAAAACCCACGCACACCACACAAGACGCTCCTGGGCCGTCCACGGTGTCGCGACAGCAGGCTGCATCCGGCTGCCAGACGTTCGTGGTGCTAATTCCTGCGTTTGTCCCGAGAATGGCCCTGAAGCCGCTCGGCGATGCCTGTGCTGTCCAGGGGCTGCTCCGGTGCGGCCGCCGCGGTCAGAGACACGTGCAGCGAACTCTGTGAGCCTCCGTGGGGCTGCCAGCGGGGCCCCAGCCCTCAAACACCGCCTGGATTTCCACCAGCAACACCCCAGGTGCGGCCCTCGGCGCCCGGGAGCCGTCTTCTCGGGTGAGCGCCGGGGGCTGCCTCCTGTGGGCGAGGACAGGCATCCTGTTGACTGTGAGAAGCCGCCCACCTTCCATGACGGAGGGCCGAGCGGGCCCCCTCGGGAGGGGGCTGTCCGCCCCCCACCCACTCCCCCCATCGCGGCTCCCGCTGCGGAAATCCCGGCACGGCCACCCAGGACACAGACCACCGCCCACCAGGATTTCCCCAGCGCCCATGGAAGTCCGTCCCCGCTCTTGCCAAGGGACAGTCTGGCGGGGAGGGACTTCCGAACCCAGCACGCCCCCAGCACCACCTCGGCCCTGCCTTCGGGAGGAGAGCTGCGCCGGCCGCCGTGCGCACCGTGGCTTCCTCTAGGTCATGTGATTCCAGGTTGACTTCTCGTTCGTCCCTCCTTTCACCCCGTCCCTCTCTCCCTCTGTCGGTCCCTTCCACGCTGTTGTGATTTGTACTGAAGGCAAAGACGTGTCTCGTTCTCCCCGGACCACTTAGCTGCGGTATATTGCAATAAAATTACTTCTATATTTGCAGAAATTCTCTTGGCGTAATTTTATTTTATTGTCTCCTAATCCATATGACTGGTCACACGTGACAAAGAGAAAACTCGGAAACAGGGACCCTGTGGTGACCGTCCGAGGGCAGTGGGCCCTTCCGAATGGACTGTCCCAGCGCATGGCGCGCGTCCCCTAGACGCCGGAGGCGTGTGCGTGGGTGTCACTGTGGTGCCCGGAAAGGGGCGTTTTGAAACACTTTGAACCTGTGTAAGAGAAGAATCGTTGTAACAGTTTGTCAATAAATCACGTTTACTGCTCCACCGTAAACGCATGTCATTGGCTGTCTTCTTAAGTGTGACCAGGGCCTCCCCGGCCTCTGGCCTGCGTGTGACTCCGGCCGCAGGACAGCAGACACGCCAGCCCTGACAGTGGCCACAGAAAGAGGAGGCTGGGCATGGCCCAGGCCAGCGGCCCACAGGCTTGTCCCCCCGGAGTGGCCTGCCGGGACACCGTTGCTCCCTGGGCGTTGTCGGCATGAGGCTTCCTGTGGACTCCCCACATCCCGGGCGTGCCTCACCCGGGGCGGGGTCGGCACCTTGGGGCAGCGTGTCCCCAGGGCAGGGCACCCCTGCCCCACTGTCCAGAAACACAGCAGGGTTTTTTACTTCCTAGCCCCTTGGGCTGCGTGGCACGTGTGGCTGCCCAGACCCTGAGCAGAAGTGGCGCTTGGCTCTTTGTCTGAGGCGGTACGTCACCAGCCTGGTTCTCCAGAGCGGCCGCCCCCACCGGGTTCCCGGAGGGAGCCCTGGCGCCCCTGTCCCAGGTGAACTGATAGCATGGCCGAGAAACGTCCTCGTGTGGCGCCTGGTGGGTGATCGGTGGACGCAGGGCCCCGCCTGCGTCAGCCAACCGGGGGTCCTCCTGACTTCCAGGTCCGGGACAGGCTGGTGGCTGAGCCTTGGCCGAATCCAGGGCGGACACATCTTCTCACCTTTGGGGGGGGGGTCAGGGAGGGAGGGGTGGTGTCAGCTCCCGGCCACTCCCTCGGGATGGAGCCCCCGCAGGGGGCCTGCTCCCCGCTGCCTCTCTTCCTCCCACCTCCCTCTCCCATGCCCCCAAATTCACTCATTCAATAATTTATTGACCGCCTGCTCAGTGTCAGGCCTTGCACCCCACCAAAAACAGGGTGACAGGGGCCTTGAACGGGCACAACCTGGGAGTGCTGGTGTGCAAACGTGGGCACGTGGACACGTGGAGTGAGGGCCTGCGTCAGGGCTCCTGGCTTCACTGCACGCCCATCCCCCCAACAGGCCCCCCAGCCCAGCAGCCACATCGTCACCAGCCTGCAGTGTGCGGGGACGTTGACCCTGCAGAAGTCCTCCGGAGGGACACGCTCAGGGGACGCGGCCTGAGGCCGGGCCCAGCCGGCAGGTCCTGAGGCCCGGATGACGCCCCTGGGGCCCAGCTGTGTGGCCTCTCCCATCGCTGCTCGGCCCGAAGGAGCTGGCGGGGCTGGGGGGCCGCCTTCCGGCTCGCCCGCCACAGCTGGGAAGGGCTTGCGACCCACGGCCCTGCGCCCACGGTGCTCTGATGGCCCACCAGCTGGGCACGGGGGTCCGTGTTTGCACCCAGCCAGGAAATGCTCACTTTCCCGAGACCACCCCCCCAGAGCAGATTCATCAACAAAATCCATGTACACAAAACAGCCTGTTTTCTCTTGTCATTCCTTTTTTACTCAACAAATGGGTATCACATGGACGCGGGAGCGGTCTAACGATTCCCCGGCACAGGTGGGGAGGAGCCGAGTTTGACGGTGCCGGGGTGCCGCTGCCCTTTGGGGCAGCCTCGGACCTGCTAGAAAGGAGGCGCCCCTAGGCCGAGGGGCCTTGGTGGTCGGGGGCGTCAAACTCACTTTCACCGGGGGCCACGTCAGCCTCATGGTGCCTGCAAAGGGCCGCATGCAACCTTAGGGCTGTGTACATGTGACAACTAGTCCTTAACTAGGGGCAAGGAGCTCGGCGCTGCTGCCGGGCAGAAACACGGTGCCGGGCCGGGTAAAACCAGGTGGAGGACGTGATTCGGCCCACGGGCCTCGTACTTGCCACCCCTGCTTCGAAAGACTCTCATTAAGGGGCGGACTGAGTAAAAACACCTGCACGTGTCCATGTTGTTTGTTGCTGCGTAACAAGTTACTCCAAAACAGAGGCTGGGAACGACACGCACCTGTTGCCTCGCGTGGCCGTGGGCGGGGAACCAGGACGTGGATCACCTGGGTCCTCGCTCGGGGCGTGGGGTCCCCTGGCCGGGGTGCCATCTGGAGACTGAACTGGGGACGGAGCCCACCAGGCCAGCATGCTGAGTGCGTGTGTGAGTGCGTACGAGCGTGCATGAGAGTGTGTGCACGGTTGCCTGTACAATGCTGAATGATGCTCCTCGCCGGCTTTGAGCCTTGGGCGTGTTCCCAGCCGCTGTGCTCGGGACAGGGCAGAGTGAGGGGCCCGCCGCCTGCTCGCTGCCGGGTGCCAGGGCCCTGTGAGCCCCGCGGAGACATGCTCTGTACAGGGGCCTCCGCCTCTGTGTCGTGGGAGAGCTCCGCATCCCCAGTGTCCAGCCACCCCATGCCACCCCCACGGTGCAGGCACCCCACCGCTGCCACGAAGCACCGGGCAGCCTGGAGTGGGGAGCGCCCGCTGGGTGTGCGGGGGCGGGGGGCCGGGAGGGAGGCACCAGCTTGCCGTGAGGCAGCACATCCGGAGCCTGGGTTCTGTGCTCAGGCCGGTGGGGGGGCCGTGCAGGCTGGAGGGCCTGGAGGAGGGGCGGGCGGCCGGGAATTTGGAGACTACTGAGATGTCCTGGGAAAGCCTCCTGCAGGCGTCCGCCTGTCCGTCTGCACCCTCGTTGGCGTCAGATTCCCTCCGGGATTCTAAGAGATAAGGAAGGTCTAAGAAGAGACGAGTGACTGTAAGCGTGTGGAATAAAAACCTCTTTGGCTGGACCCCACCCGAGGATCAGCGGCGGTGAACACAGGCCGGCGCGGTCTCCAGGCCGAGGCGTGGAAAGCGAAGTTTATGTAAAAAGCGGTGGAAGACTTCATTACCAAGGGGGAGGCGTCGGGCAGACTCAAGGCGCCCAACGGCTGCCCACAGGCCGAGAGGGAGGAGGGGGAGAGGAATCGAAGAAACGTTCCCCAAAACCGTCTAAACGCACCCCCAGAGCCTGGCTCTGCAGGGCCAAGCCTCACACCTGGGCAGGGAAGTGCACGAGGAAGCGCGTGGGGGGGGGGGTGGGAGCCTGAGAATGGGAAACACCTGGGGTGCCAGGCGCGGGGGGGCCCCCCCCCGACAGCGCCCTCTCCTGGAGCCGGGGGCTGCAGGGCTCTGCAGCACCACGGCCCCTCTCCCTTCACCAGCAGGCCGCCTTCCCCAGGGTCCTGGGGTCACTGGGTGGAGGAAGGCAGGGCAGTGACCGCCAGCCCCGGCCGCCCCTGCAGGTCTCCAGGCCCTGGGGAAGGCAGCTGGCCCTCAGGATAGCGGCCAGGAGCCCACACCCGGGACCGCTGGGGCTCTCACGTGGGAAGTCAGAAAGTGGGTTTCAGGTTTCGGCCTGAGGGACCTGGGCTGGGGCTTGCTCAGCTGGCCACACCGGCTTGGTTTCTGCCTTCCCTTGGTGGAGTCGGTTCTGTGGGCCGAGGGACCTGCCCGCTCCGTCCCCCACATGCCACCAGGCACTGCCCGGTGCCGGTCATGCAGCAGGTGGTCAGCAAACACTCTCCCCTCTCGCTCCTGAGGCTGATACCTTAGGAAGCCCGGTCTCCGTGCCTTGGCCCTGGCAATGCTCCGGAGTGCCCACAGGGAAGGAATCCTGGAATTCGGGAGCAGGGAGGGACACCCGCCGTGCGCAAGGCAGCTGCCACCGACAGGCCTTTCCTTGTGGATCACTGTCCCCAAGTCGGCCCTTCACCTACTCCGTGAGCAGTCTTTCGGCTCCAGGGGACCCTCCCGAGGGCCGGGGCGGGGGGCAAGTCTCATTCCTGTGCCGGCCTGTTAGAGAGGACGTCACCAACTGGGCCCCAAGCTCCAGCTTCTAATCCCGTCTCCACGGTGGGGGGTCGCGGGTGGCCAGTGGGCAGGTGTGGGGCAGCGAGGCAGAGGGTGGGAGGGGACAGAAGGCGGCCCGAGCGCCCCGTGGAGCTGGGCTCCGATCCTGCTCCCGAGTCCAGGCGGTGAGGCCCCGGCAGCCTCTCTCCTTCTCGGTCGCCCGTGTCCCCATCCGTAATCTGCGGTGTCCCCAGGGACACCTGAGCTGAGCTGGGCCCCATCCTGGTTCCCCCGCCCCCGCCCGGGGTGTCCCAGCCCTGAGTCTTGTTCTGTTCGGGGCTCAGAGAAGACCATCCATCGGCCCACCACCATCTTCTTAAATGAATTCAAAGGTAGCCCGTTTGGCTTATTAAAACGTTAACTTCAAAAGTCCAGCGATCCCGTCCCTAAGCTTTTAAGTCTGACTTGTAAACCTTATTCCACACATAACAGGCAGACTTTAATAACCTCCTTTAAGAGGCCTAGGATTAATTCTCTTTCCAGTCACCGACACAGTCCATTTGACAGCTACAAGCATTTTAACCGCGTTTACGAAATGAACAGATTGAGGCCGGTGTCCCAGGTGTGTCCCTTCCTCAGACGATCCTGTGGGTAAGCGAATTTCTAGAAACTGAGTAACGCAAGCCTGGGGTGAACTTAGGGGTCCCCCAAACGATCGACGCAGCAAGACCCACACGTAAGTCACCCCCTTGTTCCGCTCCTCACACTCACATTTTCCCCTGGGCCCTCTGAAGCATGGCCAGCCCTCGAAATGCCAAACCCGACCCCCCGGCGCGGGTTGGGGGGGGTGCAGTCCCCGAGACACGGGGGCCGATGGGGGGAAAGGGGCTCTATTCCCCCGCCGGCAGCCTGGGAGGTGGGGGACTCTGGTCCCCTAACATCGTCTTGAGCACTGCAGCGGGGGCGGGCCGTTGTGAGGAGGGGTGAGGGAGGAAAATCCACCAACAGCGCAAAGGTCCAGGGAGGAGGGCGCTGGCCCAGTCCGTTCAAATAACCGGCTGGGGGCGAGCAAACATCTCGAAGCTGGAGTGTCTGAAGGTCAGAGTCGGCTTCTTTTGAAGCGACTGCCCGTCACGCTCGGGCAAATAGACAGTTATTGGCAGTTCTAAGGGGCCGTGAGTTAGCGGGTCCCCGTGGACAGGCCCAACATGAAAGGGTGGGGGTGGGGTGGGCTTCGGAGTGACAGAGCCCCCGCAGGCCGAAGCGGCCACCCCGCGGATTCCAGGCTCCAGACCCGCCCTCCCCCGCCCCACGGTGGGAGGGGGGAGAGGACGGGCAGGTGCCCGCACCGGCAGACCGCCACCCACCGGGAGTCCTCCTGGCCCTGAGACGCCAGCGCCCCCTCCCTGGGGGGAGGGCGTCGTCCTGAGTCCTCTGTCGCCCTGGGGGTCCCTGGGATCCCCTGAGCGTGTCCCGTGGGCACATGAGCCAGGCGTGTTTTCTCTGTTAGTCTCAGGCGACCGGGTCTCTGCTAAGCACTCGGCGGGGGCAGGAAATTACTTCTCCTCTCTCCGACGTCCAGCTGTCCCCTTCCCAGGCCCCCAGCCCCCGGGGACCCCGACATGGAACCACTGGAACCTTGATCCTCACGGGGTTTCCTCGGACTTGGGGTCAGAATTCCGATGTCGCACCTGGACAGGAACTGGGGCTGGGGCCACACACCTGCCACCGCCCCCCCGTCCCCCCACCCCAGGACGAAGCTGCCTCTGTCCAGTTCCCAGTCTGGCCCCTCTGCAGGGCTGGCTGGGCCGGCAGGCAGCAGCGTCCCAGGGGGCCACCCCCTTTGCCTGCCCCTGGCCTGGTTGAGGTCCCAAGTCACCCTCCTCCCCTCCATCCACCCTAGCCCCCCAGGGGATGTTTCCAACCCACCGTATGCAGATGGCACCCCCGAGTCCCACCAACCCTGCCGTCCT
The DNA here is from genome assembly GCA_004027475.1 of Anoura caudifer. NCBI lineage: Eukaryota > Metazoa > Chordata > Mammalia > Chiroptera > Phyllostomidae > Anoura > Anoura caudifer. The sequence continues at coordinate 25,147 of PVKU01008811.1, read as the reverse complement.
GGGGCATCTGTGCAGAACCTTCTCCAAGGACACCGGCCGGTTCTCGCTGGGAAGAAGGCATTTCTGTCAAGGGGAAGCTGCAAGGAAGCTCGTTACATGGGGTGTGGGGTATGGCCACTCAGGGTCCTCCGAGGCCACGCCACCTTCAGTGGACACCACGGGCGGAGGAGGAAGTGCCCTGCCCCCGAGGGTGACAGACAGAGCTGGGGGCAGGGCTCTGCACCGCCCACAAAGGCGGGAGCTGCCGGACGCGAGGCAGCCAGGACCCGATATGCAGGTGAGCCGAGCGGCCATGGCCTTGGGGCCTGTCGTCCTGGCCATGGCCTTCCTGTTCCCTGCGGCCTTGACGGCAGACACCTGTCCAGGTGAGTGAGACTGCAGGTGAGTAGGACCTGGCAGGGGTCGGTCTGAGAGCCAGCAGCCTCCGCTCACCGCCCCTCACAGCATGCCCTCGTGAATATTATCCTCCAGACCGCAAGTTTAAGCACCGTCTGCCCGGGGGGGGGGGGGGGGGGGGACTTGCCTAGGGGCCCCGTGGGGAAGGCAACATCCCATCCCAGGCGAGTGCAGGGGTGGGGAGGGCACCCCCCCCCCAAGGCCGGTTTTGCGTTATCACCAGCCCTGGGAGACGGCCCATGAACTCACACCCAGCACTGTGGGACTTTCAGGCGGGGGCCTTCCAGCCTTCGGGGACGGGCGGACCCCTCTGTGTCCCGGAGGTGGCAGAGTGAGGGAATTGTCATCCCCATGGGCTCCCGACCCCCTTCCCACGCCCAGCAGGGCTCACCACGGGTCAGCCTCCCCATCCCTGGGGGGCTTTCCAATCAGGTGTCTCTCGACTGCCCCCTGAGGGGGAGGGCACGGTGCCCTGAAGCCAGGTGCCGCCTTCCAGGGTCCCAGGTGTCCTGCGGTGACATACCTGGATAAGGTGGGCCTGGGAGAAAGAACTCCCGCCGTGTGGGTGGGGGTAGCGCAGGGTGTTCACCGCCTTCTCTGGTGCGGCTCCTTTTCTAACTTCCACGGTGACCAACTGTTTGCTTTGATGAGCAAAACCTAAGCGCGTGTGAATGTGGACTGTGCGTTGGCTCTGGCCGGTGCGGCCCTGGGGGAGGACAGACCGCCCTGCAGGGCGGGGGCCCTGCGTCTCCCCGAGTCCCCGGGTGGTCTCTTCTGAGGTGGACTCAGTTTCGGGACCCGCACACTTCGACTCCAAGGGGACCGCTGGCTCCAGTCCTGCCAGGCTGGCCCTGTGTCCTTGGAACCCAGGGTCCCATGTGGGCCTCTTCTGCTCAGGCAGGCCGGGGCCACAGGCCCAGAAATGGGGTGACCCAATCCCCCAGCTTCCTTACAAATATTTGCTAGTCATTGAAAGTACCCGCCGCTGATGAAGCTCTGTGGAAAGGTCGGGAGTGACACTAACACTCGGGAAGTTTTCACGACTAGCCTGCTCCTCCCCAAAGCCTGGTTTCTGTTCTCACGCTACAGCCCAGGCCAGGAGCCCAGGGCCTGGGGTGGCATGTCCAATAACACCACCCTGCATCACCGCCCCGCCTGCCTGTGCCCCAGGGTGGGAGGGGCGGGGGTTGACCGGCCCTCGGCAGAGGCAGGTGGCAGCCGCCCCAGCATCTGCTGGGGCCCAAGGTCACCATGGTGGCAGGTGCCCTCAGGTGGGGCGCACACACGGACGGACAGGTGTGCTTCTCCGCAGAGGTGAAGCTGCTGGGACTGGAAGGCTCCGACAAGCTCAGCATCCTCCGGGGCTGCCCGGGGCCGCCCGGGACCCCTGGGCCCAAGGGAGAGGCAGGCACCGCTGGAGGGAGAGGTGTGTGCCCCAGATGGGGGAGGGGCCGGGCACTGAGCTCCCATCCTTTCCTGGTTAGACCTCAAGTTGGTCTGTGTCCCCGCGGGTCTCAGGTGGGGCTGTGGGGCTGGCCCTGCTCAGCGCTGGTGTCCACCGGGGCCTGAAAGGGAGAGCCAGTCTCTTAAGAATTTTATGAGCTCACATCTAGGCCTGTTTTCGTGGAATATCTGACCCAATGCCGATTCACCAGGCCTGGGGCGTGTAAGTGAAGAGCAACTGGGGGACATCACCTTGGAGGCAGGACGCACATTCCAAGGGCGTCCAGGCTCAGGGGCCTCCGTGCAGGTGACCTGGGAGGCCAGTGGCCCCGACATCTCTCTGGAGACGGCGTAGAGCCCTCCCTGAGGCGCAGCCCCCGGGGCTTGGACGCAGCGCACAGCGGGCTCCTCCCTTGAGGGACCACGGCGTGGGGGACTCGCCGTGTCCTGTGGAGACCTGGTGACGGTGTCTCCGAGGACGTGGTCCTTGTCCCAGGTCCATGACTGGGTAGGAGAGCTCCGTGCCGGCGGGCGGACCCGGCCAGGTGCCCAGTGTCAAAGGCTGGAACCCAGGAGGCGCCCCAAGGAGCTGGCCGACCGCCCTGGGCCTGACTTCCAGGCACCACCCTACTCTGCCCCAGGCAGCTGGCTGCGGGGTCACCACCAGCCACGGTCACCGCTGGGCTGTCCCGGGCAGTGATGCCGAGGACAACTGGGGCTGGAAGGGACAGGTCAGGACTGCATCCTGGGAAGATCCCCATTGAGAAATGTTGGGGTGCATTGTCCTCAGTGCTGTGTGTTTGGAATTTGCAGGAGAACGGGGTTCCCCTGGAGCAACTGGGAAGGTGGGGCCAGCAGGGCCCAAAGGTAACCAAGTGACAGAGAGCGAAGACCCTGGGGTGGGGCCCTGGGTTGTCTACAGGGAGAATGAGCGGAGGGACGCAGGGAGGGAGGGACAGGTGGAGGGAGGCGGCCAGAGAGACAGAGGGACCCAGAGGGAGCCTGCCACATATTCCATTTCCAAGGCGCCAGAGGCGGGGGGTGGGGGGGTGCACACTGAGTCCTGGGCCCAGGCACTGGGTGCCCAGCAAGCTCCCCTCACCTGGGCAGGACCCCAGGCCTCAGAGCCACCCCCCTGCAGGGGGTCCCCGCACATTCCCACGTCTGTGAGTCCACAGCAATGAGTAGGGAGCAGCGGCTCACGGCCCTTCCCACGCACCCACGTGAAGGCAGAGCAGTTGGGGGGTTTCCGGAGCGGACGGTCCGTGTCCCACTGACCCGCCGTCCTGGCGACTGAGGGCACCAGGGTCCTGTCATCCCGTCTTCTCCAGGAGACCGCGGGGAGACCGGTGCGCGCGGAGAGAAGGGTGATCGAGGAGAGAAAGGTGAGCCCCTCCCACCGTCCTGGGGGCTCCCTGGCAGGCTTGGTGCTGAGGAGGTCTCCCCAGAAGCCTCAGTGAAGCCCAACACGGTCCCCAGGGAGGGTCTCGTGTCCCTGCCCCTCCAGGCAGCAGGTGGGGGGCTGGGGGTCATCTGCACTCTGTGGTGTGGTCACAGTCGGTGAGGGCTCCGAGCCCGGCCAGGACCCACGTGGCGGGCGGGCTGCAGTGCTGGGCAAATGTGGACACAGGTTTACTTGTTTTCTGATTGATGCTCTTTCATAAACATATTTTTAAAAAATCCGAAAAGGCAACAGATCTGCCCACAAGTAAAAAAGCTCAAGGTCGGGGCACAGACCCACATACCTGTCCCCGGCACCGTCCCCACCACAGACTCCGCTGGAGACAGGGCTGAGCTCGGGTGGACCGGGACAGCCCCGGGTGAGATGGCCGTACTGAGGTCCGGTCCCCACCTTGAGGGGCAGGGCTGACCGTCAGCCCCAGGCCACCAGGGACGGTGGCGCTGAGCTCATGCGGGCGTGACCGGACACCCCAGAGACAGAGTCTGGGACCTGCTTGTTAGGACAGGGGCTGTGTGTCCTGGGAAGATCTTTGTCTGTTTGGGGGTCCATGGAGCCACGAGGGCAGAGGAGGATGGGGACCCTGCTTTCTAGACGTGTGACATGTGTGTCCTCTCTCACAACCCACAGGAGACTCTGCACAATCCCAGTCCTGTGCCACAGGTGACTGACCATGCCGTCACCTGGTACCTGAGCTGGACCTGCTTCCGGCTGGGGGTGGTCGACCAGATGGCCAGCCTTCGAGGCGCGGGACCTAGAGGGCCTATGTTCATATTTATTCTTTGGCTGCTTGAGGGGCAGACAGCTCATGTTTACAGAACCTCATGCAGCCCAGGGAGTTTTCCTGAAGGCAGGGACACCACTCCCTGGAGGGCCCGGACCCCGGGGACCAAGATGGGGGCGCCTGGGGTAGGGGTGCCCATGGGTGCGCGGCGATGCCAGTCCCAGGCCTCGGAGCCCTCCCTGCCCGTGCAGCACCCGCTGCCCCTGCTTCTCCCTCCTGGGCCCCAGCCCCACCCGGCCCAAGGCCTTGCCCCCCATCCACACCCCCCGCTCCCGTCCCCTCCCAGGCCCTCGGGACTGCAAGGAGCTGCGTACCAGGGGCCACGTGCTGAGCGGCTGGCACACCATCTACCTGCCCGACTGCCGGCCTCTGGCCGTGCTGTGCGACATGGACACGGACGGTGGGGGCTGGACCGTGAGTGCCGGGGGGTCGGGGCGGCTGTGTCCGGGGAGGACTCCCACTCTGCGGCCTTTGTCCCGCTCTCCAGCTCCCGGCTGTCTCGGCTGCCGCCCCCCATTCACCACGAGAGAACCAGGCAGCGGGGCAAGGCCCCGGGGAGGCCCCGACCGCTGCTGCCGGGCAGCCTTGGGCGTGCCCCCACCCTCTCTGAGCCCCCACTTCCTCCTGTGTCACCAGTGGGCACCGTCTGAGCGCCCCGGGTCTGTGCCGAGGCCCAGGTGGCTGTGCGGTGGCGCGGGGCGGTGCCGACTAACTGCTGCCCCCCACAGGTGTTCCAGAGAAGGAGTGACGGCTCGGTGGACTTTTACCGGGACTGGGCCGCGTACAAGCGGGGCTTCGGCAGCCAGCTGGGGGAGTTCTGGCTGGGCAACGACAACATTCATGCCCTGACTGCCCAGGGTAGGCCGAGGGCCGGCCCTCCTCGGGCCTGGGGCCCTGAGACCCACCTGGCCCTGACCTTAGCCCCGGGCCACCTGGAGCGGAAGACAGCCGCTCCGCCAACACACCTGCTTTCTGGGACCCGCAGGGACCCGAGTTCCCTCAGACGCTGAACACCCGTGTCAGAGTGGGTGGGTTATCGGGGCTCAGCCCCACGCCCAGCCCTGACCTCGCTCCCCACCGCATCACAGCCCCTGAAGTCGGGGCTCAGGCACGGGGAGGCTGCCCCCCCAGCCCATCCTGCCAGCCCCCAGGGGGACCCACCTGGCTGGTCTGGAGCCAGGACAGCCCCTTCACCCCCTGGCTTACCTGCCAGGGTCACCTTGTCGCTGGGCCTGCCCTTTGCTCCCTCCCTGCTGCCCTATGACCCTGTCCCAAGTCAGTGCTCCCAGGCGAAGCACAGAGCAGGTTCCCATCCTGGGCTGCGAGCGACATCACAGCCCGCTGCTGGCCGGGTGGGGGACAGCCCGTGCTGGGCCACCTGCTGCCCAGGGAGCACAAGCAGGGGGGTTGGGGCGAGGGGCCCGTGGGGAGGGGGTTTCCATAGCCTCACTAGCCGAGGACTTTCTCTAGGACCCCGAGGAGCTTCCCCTTGGATGCCGAGTCCCCAGATTCCCTACAAATGTAGGCAAGTCCCAGAGGCAGAGGGTCCCTGCTGCTGGTACCCGAACGCCTCCGTCCACAGGAACCAGCGAGTTCCGCGTTGACCTCGTGGACTTCCAGGGCGGCTACCACTTTGCCAAGTACCAGTCGTTCAAGCTGGGGAGCGAGGCCGAGAAGTACAAGCTGGTGCTGGGCGCCTTCGTCGGGGGCAGCGCTGGTGAGCACCAGCGCGTGCGGGCAGAGTGGGGGTTCCCTGGGGCCACGTCAGCAGCCCCCTTGGACTTTGCGGGGCTGGGCGCGCACAGCTGGGCAGCCCCGGCCTGGGCCCCGCACCCAGGACCCTCCGGCGGTGCCCACGAACGCCTGCCCTTCCTTCTGAGCAGGCGACTCCCTGACGACCCACAGCAACCTGGCTTTCTCCACCAAAGACCAGGACAACGACCAAGCCCCCCACAACTGCGCCGAGCAGTACCAAGGAGCCTGGTGGTACAACAACTGCCACCTGTCCAACCTGAACGGCCGCTACCTCGGGGGCTCGCACGACAGCTACGCCAATGGCGTCAACTGGCACACCGGAAAAGGGTACAATTACAGCTACAAGGTGTCGGAGATGAAGGTGCGGCCCACCTAGGGCGTGTGGGCCCCACGCCCGCACAAGGAGGGGGATACGCGCCCCTGGTTGTTACCCGCGTGGAAACGGAGAGCTTCATCCCGTTCCCCGGCCCGCCTCGGGGACCCTCAGCTTCGCGCCCTTGACCGGCGGCCAGCCCTTCCTCTCCCGCCCGCCTGGATCGGAGCGGCCGACAGCTCCCGCCTGGCCCACAGCACGCGTTCTCAATAAAGGCGCTGGCTCACCGCGCAGGTGCCGTTGTGAATCCCATCAGCTGGTCCCTCGTCGAGGGCCCCTTTCTGCGTGCCTAGCCACGCCCCCCCGTGACGTGGCCGAAGGCGTGGTGGTCTAAGTAGCAAGTGTCTAGTGGTCTAAGGCATCGGCGGAGCAGGGCCCGTGGTACCTGCGTGCCGATGAAGTCCCAGGACATGCGGCCACCGTTGCCCCCTGTGGCCTGCAGCTGGGGTCGGCTCTCCCCGGCCGGCAGCCTTCCAGCTGCAGGCAGAGCAGAGCCGCACAGACAGGGATGACGTGGCCGCCGGACCGGCAGTCCCTACTAGCCAGGCATCCAAGTCCCGGTTGCAGCCTCCTGGCTACTCTGGCTCTTCCCACGGATCTGCGCACCCAGGCCCTGGCTTCCCCGGGGCGGTGAGCGGGGTGGGGGGGACCTGGTCCGAAGGAAACTGTGTGCCTGCAGACCCCTCCCCAAATCCAAACGAACACCCAGTGAGGCAGGGGCAGGTCCACTCGGGGCGTCCTGGCTGGGGCAAGGCCTGGCTTTGCTGGGGGCGTCCAGGGCGGTGCTGCCCCGGGCTGAGTGCAGGCGTGTAGGAATGAGGCACCCTTTCTGCTGGGCAGGACAGCCCTGCAGGGGGCCTCTGTCACTGCTCGCCAGGCCGCCACCCCCCCCCATTAGCCACAAAGAACACTCCTGCACCTGAACCCCCTTTCCCCCAGGCCAAGGAAGGCCAGGCTGCCAGGGTCCCACAGGCTGGTCTCCCCTGCCATTGTCATGACACCCCAATCACTTAGCTAATGAAGAGAGATGACCCTGCCCCTCCTCCGACTGCCCCAGGGAGCTCCCAGGGTGCAAAGCTGTCTTTGGAGCTCAGGGGGATCCGTGTGCACTCGGAAGGGGCCCCCAGTCTCACAGGGGGGAGCCGTGGCAGGGGCCTGGCAGCCAGAGGGCAGGCGGAGAGCGAAGGAGGTTCATTGGATGAAAGTGTTGCCCCCAGCCCTGGCCCATGTGGCTCAGGGGGTTGGAGCGCCACCCAGTAAACCAAAAGGTTGCGGGTTTGATTCCCTGTCGGGGCACATGACCAGGCTGTGGGTTCGATCACCAGCTGGGGCGCATACAAGAAGGCAACCAATCGATGTTTCTCTAAGAGCAATGAAAGTATACTCAGGGGAGGGTTTTTAAAAAGTGCTGCCTCCAAAGGCTCGGCAGGCAGCTCCGTGCAGCATCTGCTGGGGCTCCGAGGAAGAGCCGGGGACCCGGAGCTTCGGCAGCACGTGGACCTGCCCCGTCGGACCAGCAGTTCCCAGGAAAAGAGGGGCTGCAGGCAGGAAAGACAGGGGAGTCCAGGGAGCTGTGGTCGGCACAGGAAGAATGTTCCTGAACAGGTCTCGGCCCAACCAGAAAGAGGCAGCGTTTTTCAAAGCCCTCCCGTCCCCAAGGCCCCTGGAGCATTGAGGACTCACCTTGGAGGGAACCGACCCCCTGCCGCCCCGGAGGGCTCACAGCCATCCTTCCTGTGGCGAGGCGACAGGCGGGCGGGGGATAGAGAGTCAGGAATCCAGCGTGAGACGTCTTCAGGGAGAGGGCACGAGGAGCCGAATGGCAGAAGGGTCTGGATCCCGCATCGGGGTCGGGGTCTTGGCAGTGGGGGCAGCCCCACCCAGGCCCCACCCAGGCCTCCTGGATGGGACCATGATCTTCACAAGCGCACGCCTGTGGTGCATTCCGGCCCTGACATGTGAGGGCTGCTTGTTAAAATCGCCCGCTGTCACTGATCTCTACAAAAAGGCGGCCTAGGTAAGGGCCGGGAGGCAGGGAGGACAACTGGACTTCCGTCCCGGTCCTGAAACCTCCAGGCTTGGAGCCGGCTCGCCTCCGATCAACTTCGTTAGCCACACTCGAGCTATTTAATTTGGCTGTCACTGTCACGGTGATTAACCGGCCATGTGGGTGGGGATGGCCGGCGATCTGGTCCCTGGAGCCCACAGGGCGCCCACCCCAGTGTGGGGCAGAAGTCCCAGCCAGGGAGGCCTGAGAGCCGGGACCACCTGGGGTGTCCGTTGGTGCCGAAGCCAGGAGCACCGCGCCCCAGAGTCCTGCGCTGTCCATGACGAGAGGGCCACTCTCCGTTCTAAGGGGCTGAAACGGAAATCACCAGATCTGAGAACCGGAAAACAAGGCGCAGCTGCTCTGGGTCTTGGTCTCCTGCAGAGCAGGGGTTGGTGCCTCCGAAGCTCCCGACAGCCCGGGGGCCCCTTCCTTAAAGCCCCAAGGGCACGAGAAGCCCACCGCCCTCCTGGACAGCGTGCAGGGTGGCCTGGGACATGGTCAGTGACACCAGCAGCCCTTCCCCTTGTCACTTCTGGCCCTGCTTCCTGACAGTGCTGACCCGTCCGGCAGGAAGCCCAGAGTGGCTCCCATGTCCTCGGAACGAGCCTCTGCTGGGCCTGCGGCCAGCACCTGGCAGTCAAGGATGGAAGGGACGCGCAGAAACGAAACAGAACCGAGGAACCCACCGCCCAGAGTCGGGCAGGCCAGCAGCGCTGCATAACTCAGGAGGGCCTCCCAGTGTCCGGAGCCTGGGTGGCCCCAGTGGCCCGATGTCGCCCAGGGGCCCAATCTGAGAGCAGCGCTGGGCCCACAGCCCCGAGTCTCCTGGCGGTGCCGGCGGCGAGCCTGGTTTGCGCTGCCGGCCTGGCTGCTCGTGATGAGCCACAGGAGGGACAGACAGAGAGGACAGCCAAGCCCGTCCCCAGTTCCTCCAGCCATTCCTCAGAGGGCCAGGCATGGACCATCCAAATCAAAAGTCAATTCAGGGATTAACGAAATGCTGAATCTGCATCAAGTTAATTATAGCGACTGTCTTCATGCCTTAAAGAAATAGTTGCTTGGGACTCCCGGCCAAGATGGAGGCCTAGGAGGACACTCTGTACCTCCGGGCACAACCAAAAAAAAGGACAACAACACATTCAAACACAAAAAATAACCAGAACTGCCAAAAAATCAAACTGTATGGAAGTCCCACACCTAAGGAGTTAAAGAAGACACATCCATCCAGACCGGTAGGAGGGGTGGAGACAGGCAGCCGGGCAGAGAGGACTCTCAGCAAGGTGGTGGCTGGAGGACCCGGTTGAGGTGGCAGCTGGTAGACCAGGCAGTCCCACATTCGCGTGCATGTAAACCGGGAGCAACAACTAGGGAGCGAGACAGACCTCCCACTCAGGGACCCAGTGGGGAAATAAAGTCTCAGATCTCTGACTGGAAAAACCCATGGGGGTTGCGGTGGCAGGAGAAACCCCCAGCCTCACAGGAGAGTCTGTTGGAGAGACCCACAGGGTCCTAGAACATTCACAGGCCCACCCACAGGGAATCAGCACCAGAAGGGCCCAGTTTGCTTGTGAGAAGTGGGGGAAGTGACTGGAAACCGGCAAAGAGCGGAACAAGGGCCATTGTTCCCTCTCGGACCCCTGCCCCACATACAGCATCACAATGCAGAGATGTGGGTTGCCCCACCCAGTCGAACACCTAAGGCTCCACCCCTTACTATGTAACAGGGGAGCTGAGATAAAATATATATATATATATATATATATATGGCCCAAATGAAAGAACAGATTAAAGCTCCAGAAAAAATACAACTAAGTGACGAAGAGATGGCCAACCTATCAGATGCACAGTTCAAAACACTGGTGATCAGGATGCTCACAGAAATGGATGAGTATGGTTGCAAAATAGAGGAAAAAGTGAAGGCTATGAAAAGTGAAATAAAGGAAAATGTACAGGGAACCAACAGTGATGGGAAGGAAACCGGGACTCAAATCAATGGTTTGGACCAGAAGGAAGAAATAAACATTCAACTAGAACAGAATGAAGAAACAAGAATCCAAAAAAAAAAAAAAAAATAAGGAGAGGCTTAGGAACCTCCAGGACATCTTTAAATGTTCCAACATCTGAATCACAGGGGTGCCAGAAGGAGAAGAGGAAGAACAACAAATCAAAAACTTATTTGAAAACATAATGAAGGAGAACTTCCCCAATCTGGCAAAGGAGAGAGTCCCAAAGAAGTTGGACCCAAGGAAGCACATGCCAAGGCACATCGTTATTACATTAGCCAAGATTAAAGTTAATCTTTTAAGATAAGCATTCTCTCCTTATCTTAAAAGCAAGAGAAAAGGAGACAGTCACCTACAAAGGAGTTCCCATCAGACTGTCAGCTGATTTCTCAAAAGAGACCTTGCAGGCAAGAAGGGGCTGGAAAGAGGTATTCCAAGTCATGAAAGGCAAGGACCTACATCCAAGATTACTCTCTCCAGCAAAGCTTTCATTTAGAATGGAAGGGCAGATAAAGTGCTTCCCAGATGAGGTCAAGTTGAAGGAGTTCATCATCACCCAGCCCTTATTATATGAAATGTTAAAGGGACTTATCTAAGAGAAAGAAGAAGATAAAAAATACGAACAATGAAATGACAACAAACAACTATCAACAACCAAACCTAAACAAAAACAAAACCAAAAACTAAGCGAACAACTAGAACAGGAACAGAACCACAGAAATGGAGATCACATGGAAGGTTAGCAACAGGGGAGAGGGAAGGAAGTGAGAGGGAAAGGTACAGAGAAGAAGTAGCATAAATGGTAGGTAGAAAATAGACAGGGGGAGGCTAAGAATAGTGTGGTAAATGGAGAAGCCAAAGAACTTACATGTGCGACCCACGGACATGAACTAAGGTGAGGGAATGCTGGAGGGTGGGGTGCAGGGCAGAGGGGAATAAAGGGGAGGGAAAAAATGGGACAACTGTCATAGCATAATCAATAAAATATATTTATAAAAAAAGAAAAGAAATTGTTGCTCGGTAACAACGGTTTCCCCCAAGGTGTCCCTCATCGGAGGAAACCCCTCCCCGTTGTGCCAGCAGGCTCCCTGCGGAGCTGACTTCTAGAGGAAATTGCACAGACCGGAAAAAGCTCTGCGCAGAGAAGCGCTCCTTGCCAAATCGCAGATACGAGTCTTCGAGCGCATCCCACGCCAGGAGAGCGACCACTTCCTCAAACAGACACGAAGTGACCATTTTAAAAACGCCAGCTGTGCAGGCTCTGGGGACCTGGGATCTCACGCACCTCAAGCAGACACACCCGCAGTGGGGACTTCCACTTCTGGTCACCACCAAATCGAACGTCCTTGGGAAAACAAATAAAACTGGACAAGGTTCAGAGGTCCTCTCGGTCAGCCCTCAGGGCAATCGAAAGACGGAGGGACAACCAGGGTCAGATGCCGCGGAAACGGAAACCCGGAGACTCACGGCGGGCCGGGCCGGCGGGGAGTCGGGGCAGCCTCGCGGGGGGGGGGGGGGGCAGAGCTTCGGCAGCGACCTGTGTCCCAGGCGCGCAGACGGCGTCCCGGTGGGCCGTGGAGCAGATGGAAAGAATGAAGACGCAGAAAACGGCCTGAGAGGCACGGGATGCGGTGACCACAGCAAACAAGGTGCCCCGCGTGGGCTGCGTACCCGGGGGAGGGCCGAGAACCGCCGGCTCGCGGGAAGCCTCCCAGCTGTCCTGGCGCGACCCCAAGGCCAAAAGAAAACCTGGAAACAGCCACATAACAGGACAAGACCGAGTCCGTCAGGTCCGCGTCCAAAATCAGACTTGCCAGGCTTTATCTACGGTGGGCCAACTCCGGAAACGCCACGAGGCTGTGAAATACCAAACCCAGCCAGATTCCCTCCTACGAAAGCCCTGATTCCACGGCCCTTGGCGCACACGCTAGGCGAACTTCTGAGTCTCCGTGCATTTATGGGACGCCCATCTGCTGAGGAAGGGAAGTGCTGTCCAGGACCTGGGGGCATGGGGTCAGCCGGGGTGGGGGGCGCCGCAGGGGCCCCTCCTCACAGCTCCCGAGTCGGGGACCCCAGACCACGCACGCCACTCGAGATGCTCTGTGGCCCGCCTCCCCGGCTCCGCTCCCTTTAAAAGTCGTTTTTGTCCATGAACGTAATGTGCGTGCAAAAGTGTGTAATAGGAAAGTGCCCACGTAAGGTTTCCGTCGCCATGCGGCCCCCACTCGGGGGAAGAAGCAGCGCAGAGCCGGCCTCCAGTCCCACCCTGTCCCACCCCCACCCCAGTTGCTCCCAAACGCGGTCACTGCTTTCCTGTCTAGTTGCGCGCTGAACGCCCCAGGCTGTTTGAAATCTGCTCTGCTGTGGGGGGGCCAGCATCGCACCCCCTGACTCTCATCCTTGGGGGCCCCCGCCCTGCATGTGGCTGCCCACAGGGCGCACGGGGGACACAGGGGTGGCCGCGGAAGTGCATGGGTTTCCTCTGAGGTGGTGAAAACACCCTACGACTGGAATGTGGGGGGCGGGGGGGTGAGAGCTCTGCGCCTGCACTCCACGCGTGGGACTGCACACGGGAAAGGGGAGAGTTTAGGAAACACGAACTGGATCTCAGTAAGGCTGTTTGTTTTATTGTTTTAATAACTCTTTTTGAAGGTTTTATTTATCTATTTTTAGAGCAGGGAAGAGAAGGAGGGAAACATGAACGTGTGGTTGCCTCTCACGCACCCCCGACTGGGGACCTGGCCCACAACCCAGGCATGTGCCCTGACTGGGAATCGAACCAGCGACCCTTTGGTTTGCAGGCTGGTGCTCAGTCCACTGAGCCACCCCAGCCAGGGCTCAATAAGACTGTTGAAGAAAGGAAGAGAGAATGCTGGAAAGAAGGTGGCAGCTCTGGCCCCCAGATCCTTAGACAAGTGGGGAGGGGTGACCCTGGAGACCTGAAAAGGAAGTGCCTCCTGCCTATTTCGGGGTCGGGAGACCCCAGCTTTCTGCTTAGCCCAGTGGCCCTCTCTGGCTTCCCATTCCTTCCCTACTCTCGGCTCTCCTCCCCAGCCTGTCAGTCCCTTCTCTGCCCGCCCCCCCGGCTTGGAGAGGGGGAAGGGAACCCAGGTCTGGGTGGCCTGGAGGTCAGTGCGGCCACGCAGTCCCCGGGGCCCCACGGTAAGCCTCCCTCACCCGCAGGCCCATTTCAATTTCCTGGAGATGGTAACCCCACGCAGAGCAGTACCCGCCAGGCACCTGAAGACAGATGACCGCCGTTTGCAGGGGAGTAGCCCGTGTCAGAGTCAATTGCAATTCCTGTCTCGGGAGGCGGAGAACCTGCTTGGAGCTCCCTGCTGCTCATGGCCTGAGGACTCGGGCCCACGCGGACTCACGAGACAGTGCTCCATGGAAGGCACCCGCTCGTCCGCATCCTACTTTAATACCTTAAGTGAGCCTGCAAGCCCTGGAGCACGGGGAGAACACAAACCCTGTGCTGTCCTCCTCCCCCCGGGCAGCACAGGAGAAAGGTCAGTGTCAGCTTCTGGAAACTCAGGGGAAAATGCCAGGAAGTAGGGGCTCAGGGGTGTGTGTATGCGTGCGTGCGTGTGTGTGCCAGCTTAGGGTTGGGTGTGGTTCTAAAGCTTGTGAACAGACTACGGAAGTACAGACGCGCTCTCACCTCAGGTAAACCAGCCAACTCCCAACCCCGTCCACCGGTCTTCGGTCACAATCCACTCCGGTCTCACGGACACGCCGCTGCCCGCTGGCCAGCACGTGGCAAGACTGGGCTGGGATGGGCATGGAGAACGCACGCACGGGGACCTCCACCGGGCTGAACTCGTCAGGGCAGGATCAGCCCTGCTGAGGCGTGCCTGGGTGTGGGCGGGATGCATGAAAATAATCCCAGACGTGCGTTGCCGCAGGAGGACGACCAGGTGGAAGGAAAGATTCACTGCATACAAGCACCTTCTCTTACCCTCCCCCACCCCTGGGCTTCACCCGGTGGACCAGGTTCTCTGCCCAGTGGAGGGGACACAGGGCCTGGACACACAGACCCTCCTTCCATCCTCCCAGCACCCCCTACTCCCTGTCATCCCAGTGACAAGAGGTGGCCGAGGGCAGGTGGGCAGGTTTGCAGGCTCACGCGAGCACGGCCCCTGCTGGGGTTCCTTCTCACCGTTTACAGAGGACAGCTCTCTGGCAGGCAGGGAAACCCAGCCACGGTCACAGGGGAGTCACTGCCATCCTGCTCCGGGACTGGGGAGACCAGACAGCATGACCCAGCAACAGCAAGTGAAGAATCCCAGGGAAGCCTCTGATTGGCTGGGTACTAGCCAATCACCATGATGGAGGGAAATGGGGGTCATGCTGCCAAGCCAGCTCGGGGGACCTTGAGCAAGGCTCAAGCAGGCTGATCAACAGGTCCCTTCTGCCTGGAACTGTCCCCATATCAGCAATTTCCATGTCTCAGGAACCCTTTATTCCTTTGCAAACCAGATGGTGGGTCACTGTAAAACTCAAGGATCCATCTAGAGATTTCCAAGTTGAGTCAGTTGGGTGAGAAAGTTATAACCTGTTTCCCCAGCATTTCGTGTGGGTGGTTTCCCCACACAGGGCCGTAAGAAGAGCCACTGCAGGAAGGAACAACAAGAAGGAAGTGAAACGCGATCAGAGGGCGGCCAGTGGTTTCTCCACAGCGAGAAGACCCCGCCCGGGGTCCCGGTTAAACAGGGACCAGAGCCCCTGTTGGCCTGGCCTCTCGAGGACACCAGCTTCCTCTTTTGAGGGCGGCCGGCCCGAGCAGCTCAGCTGACATTTGGGGTCACACATGCTTCGATATTGGCCACCAGAGTGTCCCCACTCCAACACGTCCTCCTAAGGGAAGTGGGGAAGTGGTCACAACAGCCCCCCACCCAGCAGAGGTGGTCCCGGGTCCAGGGCAGCCCAGACGTGGGGGCACTTCAGTGCGTCCCCTGCAGGACCAGGACCCAGCAGCCCCGTCTCCCCTCGACCTGCACAGACAGACAGCAAGGAGAGGGCGTCTCGGCCGCCCTAGTCCCTGGGAGCTTGCCCACGGCAGGAGCGGTCCTGGAGGTCACCTGGGCACG
Organism: Anoura caudifer; assembly: GCA_004027475.1. Classification (NCBI taxonomy): domain Eukaryota; kingdom Metazoa; phylum Chordata; class Mammalia; order Chiroptera; family Phyllostomidae; genus Anoura; species Anoura caudifer. The sequence continues at coordinate 9,791 of PVKU01008811.1, read as the reverse complement.
CTTCGGACACGAGGGGCTGCGGAAAGGAGACCCCCCCGCCGCCAGCCACACCATCCACAGGCAGGTGTCAACCCCACAACGGAAGGAACACCCACAATGACGTGGTAGGAGCTACCCCTTCAAGCCGGCTGTGGCGGCACCAATGGCCTCACCGTCTCCCCATCTTCGAAACCTGGGTGGGGGGAGGGGGTCTTCCTTCTGCTTCATGCCTTTGAGGAGCCTGAGGAGGCAACGGAAGGGCTCCGACTGCAGCTTTGTAGGAGGACCACCCTGCCTTCCCCACCCCCACCCCCACCCCCACCCAGCACCCAGCCCCCAGCCCCCGGCATCCTCACAGGGCCCTCTCCTGGGAGGCTCAGATTTCAAATTAGTTTTGCTTCCTCCAGCGAGATCTCTCTGGTTTGGCTCAGCTGAGGAGATGCCGCAGATCACTTGATTAAAATAATTTACGTTCCCTCTTAAAGATCGCTGACCTTAACCTTCCCGGAAAGACTCCCCCTCCTTTGGAAGGCACATGGCTACTAACTGGGGGGAGAAGATGGGGGACGTCCCCCGGCCCGAAGCGGATGCCCCCTCTCCTTCCGCTGGGGGAGCACGGTCTGCAGGGGGCGTTCGGGGTTCTGGGACACCGCCCGGCCCCATCCTCCGGTGTGAGGTGAGCTGGGGGCATTGCTGGTGGTCCCCATGGGTGTGGTCCCGGGGGGCCCTCCCTGTGGTCTCCCTGGTCTCTCTAGGGTGGGGCCACTGTGGGTGGGGACACTGGCCACACCGAGCTACCCGGGGGGGTTGACAGCAAAGGATGCCGTTGGAGAAGGAACCACGGGGACCAGCCAAGGCTCCCGCCCCATCCCTCCAGTGTCTCCCTGCCCTGCCCCACGGCGGCCACTCCGGACCTTGAGCCTCTTCAGCTGCCACAGGTCCACGGGCCCCAGGGAGGCCCCACTTGCTTCTCACTGCTCTGGGTGGGAGGGGTGGACCTGGTGTTGCTCACAAGGAGGCAGGATTGGGCACTGGGCTTTGTCACAGGCCGGTGGGAAGGACACAGGCGCGCTGGCCCGCACCCACCGGCCCCACAGACGCTCACGTAGATGGTCACCGCCCACCTTTCAAGGAGGTCCTACTATCAGCCCCACTTTCCAGGTGGCAAAACCGAGGCTCAGTCAGGGGAGGCTGTTTGCCTGTCACCCCCAGAAATGCAGCCACCACTGAGCTCGGGGACCTGGCGTGGGAGCCAGCTCATGCAGCTGGTCTGGGAGGCGCTACCCTGCCTCCCTGGGCCTCCAGCTGGATGACGGGACCCCTGAGAGGGGAAGGGCCCCAGAAGGTCCCCAGGTGATGCGGGGTGCCCACTCACACGAACGGGGACTGTCCCCACACGCTCTGTGGGCCCTTCGTGTCCGTGGATCATGGGGCGGGAGGTGACTTGCTTGTCAGTGACAATGTAAGGACTTTGGCCACAGGTACCTGCGGCAGCCCCAGGCAGGAAAGAGTGGGGGCTTCAGGAAACGTCAACAGGGCCAGCTCCCCCCGCCCTGCAGATTCCCCTTGGGACCACCTGCCAGGAGTTAGCGGGAACTCCACACCAAGACAAGCCTGGGGGCGCCCACGCTGACCCCCCTCTTTGGGACAGGTTTCCGGAGGGCTGAGCACACTCGGTCGCCGACCAGGGAGGAGACAGTTTTCATCCCTCTTTACAGCAGCCTAAGAGCATTTGGGTGCCCCCAGGCCCCGCCCCACCCCACCCCCGTCGGGGCCACGAGGCCACGGCATCTGAGGGGCTTTGTTCCCTCCACCCCTCACACTTTCCTGAGTGGCACACAGCTTCCATCTCTGCCCAGAGTCTGCCACCAGCCCCAAGGGCCCCCGTCCCTCCTGACAGGGGCTGGAGCAACCCACTGGGTCGCCTGTCGGTAATGAGGTCCCCGCCCAGCCGTGGAACAGATGTCTACCCGTCTCAGGGGTGGGAGGGCATTGCTCATTGCCAAAGCTCTTCCTGGCTGATCGTTAGTCATCTCCGCCCCACGCTGAGCCGGAAGTGCCGGGCGCAGGGAAACCGAGTCGGGCGTGCCTCCCTGCCCGCCCCCTGGTGCAGACTAGAAGGAGCCGAGTGAGACCCACGGGGTCGCCCTGTGCGCGCAGCCTCTGGCGGCCGGATCGCCACAAGCCGTGGAAAGGTGGCTGCATGTGAAAGGAAACCTCCTTTCCTCCGACCACCACCCCCCCCACCGCCCCGCCCAGCCCTGCGAGTTCGTCGGCGGCTCACGGCCTCCGACCGCCTCTCTGAGCAGGTGAAGCCCAGTCCGCTCGGCCCCAGCACCTTCCTTCCCGGGGGAGGGGGACAGACGGCAATCACCGAGGTGGCGACGGAGTGAGGCTGTAAATAATATTCTCCCAGCGCACAAGACAGAGTTCTTATTATTCGTCCCCTGGTTCTTGGATTGGGCGATAAACCGAACTTTTCTTTTGCTCCCCCCCACCAGGGGACACAGAATGGGGGGTGCACACCTTGCACTTGCCATCGAGGTGACCTGTGTGCGTGGCAAGGACGGAAGTTTGGGTGCCGGGGAGGACGGGGTCTGGCGGAGGCATCCGGGGTGGGGTGGGGTCGGGGGTGGTGCGGGGGGCCCGGTGGGAACCAGGCCTCTCTTTGCCGGCTCCTGTGGGCCATCTCCCAACCATGAAGAGCCTACCCGCTCTCTGAGCCCAGAGGTCGGGTTAGTCAGGCTGGGGCAGAGAGGGGCTTTCTGGATGAGCCTCTGTCCTCCCACACTGCTCCCCACCACAGCCGGCTGCGGGCAGACCTGGACCCCGCCCGGCGGCCCGCCCCGGGTCCCGGGGTGCTGCACGAGGATTTCGGGGTGGGCGCAGCGCTGGCCCCAGGCCCCTGCTGGGGAAACATAGGCCGTGGGCAGGTCTAAGATCCGATCTGGACCTCACAGAACAAAGAGATCCCCTGCACCAAGGGGAAACTGAGGCACAGGGTGAGGCAGATTGACCCAGGTCCCCTGGCAGGTGGAGTCCAGTACTCCTAACTTCTGCCCGGGTCCCCTCCCTCGGTTCCCTCCATAACTGAGGAGCAGGCCACCAGCGGGTCCAGCCAGTGGGCACCAACCCAGCCCATGCCCCAGGTCCCCACGGACCCCCACACAGCCCCTGGTCCGGGGACCCTGGTCCAGGCCCACAGCGGCAGGGCCTTCCCCAGCAGAAGTCCGACCCAGGCGAGACGGCCCTTCGCTCTGGGGGTCCCGGCCTCCTTTCTCGTGTTAAGAGGTCCTGGACAGACAGAAGGACAGTTGGAAATACTGCCCCGGGCTTTTTCCTGGGCTGTGAGCTTAGGTTGGTCAACAGCAGCAGATGGGCGGGGCGCTATCGAGGGCTGGACCTGTCGCGGTGGCCTGCAGCTCAGCGGCCTGTCCCGCAGGCAGGGCCCTGGCCCAGGCATTCTGAAGGGCGGGGCCCGTTCTCTGAACTGCACGGGGGTCCTCCTGCGATTCTTTCAGTGGCCGGTCTGGCTGGCCGCAGACAGCGCCACTACCCTGCTGGGGACCGCCACGCACCAGAGAGCTTCTTTGTTGTTCTTGGCACCAGGGACAGGGGTCTCACTGTGTAGGGCTGAGTCTGGCTCGAGGCTTTGATCAGAGAGCAGAGCCGCCAGGAGATGGATTTAAAGAGCTGATTACAGGGACCGGCCTGATGCGGTGGCTGGAGCCAGTGCCACGGTCCACGGGCGGCTTCGCTCCTGAGCCCGATGTGGAGCCTGAAGTCGGCAGGGTGGCCAGCTGGTCGGGAAAGAGGGACAGCGGGAGCTGCTGGGGCGGTGGCTTCGCCTCACAGCCCGTAGCCCCCACACAGGGCATCCTGCCGGAGCAGCCCCGGCCCCTCGTCGGGGGCACGCCCGGCCCAGGAGGTGGAGACCCTGGGACGGAGCCCGGCGGGCGCTGCAGCTGCTACCCACACCCACGAGACACGCCAGCAGACAGGTGACAGTGGGACTGAACTGCCACCACACCCGTGCCGGCCCCAGGCATCAGAGGTCACGCCACCGCCTCCTGCCTCCCAGCTGCCCGCACAGCTCCCCTGGGGGGCCCCACTGACCCAGGGCCCAGTGCCGGAAGGGCAGCTCTGGACAGCGACGTGGCCCAGGAGGGTCACCGGCAGAACCCCGCCGCAGCCCGCCCCGGGCAGCCCGGCAGCCCTGTCAAGCCCATTTAAACAGGCTCACAGCCCAAGGAAATGCAGAATCCAGGTGTGTGCCCAGCACGGTGCCCAGTCCTTCTCACAAGGGGAGACGCTCGCTCTCTGTCCCAAAGTGGGCACAGGGCCCCTCCATCCCGGGCGGGGCTGAGGCCTGCATTCCGGCCGATGGAAGGCGGGTGGCACGCCCGGAAGTGGGGTGCAGGCTGGGAATGATGAGGCTCCTGCCAGCCCCGACCTGTCCAGAGATCTCGTGAGCATCCCAACTTCACTGTGCACACAGCACCCCCCGAGCCTGTGAACCCTGCTTCTCTAGACCCTCAGAGACCCTCATCCACCAGTGCTGGCTGATGGGGGCTTAGGGACCAGCTGTGTGACCAGCGTGGGGGAAACTGAGGCAGGTGGACCAAGGGCCACCGGCAGGGTCGCCCAGGCAGCAGGACCCTAGAGGGGGCCTGTGTCCCCTGCCCAGCCAGGCCTGCGCTGGGTGCTCCGTCCAGAGCCTCCTCCTTGGGTAGAAGTGAGAGGTGAATGGTTGGGAAGAGGCCCTGACCCTCCCAGGGATCCCGTTTCTGGGGGTGGCCCTGAGGAGGAATGGCTCCCCAGCCTGCCGGGGCTTTGAGAGCCGAGGCAGGGAGGGGCCTGCCCACACTCGGCCACGGAGGGGCCACGGGGCTCCCTGCCGCCTTCCCCGGGAAAGGCGGGGTGCAGGCTGAGGAGCTGTGGGATTAGGGTGCCAGCCCACGCAGCGGGCTTTAATCAGTAATTGGGCCTTTTCCGCAGAGTGTGCTAAACAGGCAAGGGCATGGCGACCTTTCTCCCGCGAGGCCCGGTGACACAGCTCAATTTGCCGGCCCGCCGGAGGTTCCTGTCAAAGCCGCTTGACTGAAAGGACACCGACCAGCGTCTCCGCTCCAGGGCGCGGTCCCTGGCCAGGGGGCCTGCTGACCTTTGCTGCCCACCTGCTTCGGACCCACCCATGCCCAGGGGGTGGATGCTGCAGCGGCTTCTCTGGGGCCAGTGCCCGGCTGATGCCGTGACAAGCTGCCTGGGAAGTGGGTGGAGCCTCAGAACCGCCTCCCTGACCCTCCCCGGCATGGAGGGAGCTGGGGAGGGAGCCGCCAGCAGCGGCCCCCCCGAATCCAGGGCCGGGCTGCCCTGTCCTGTCTAAATGCCGCCCTGTGACATCCAGCCATAGACCTTTCCGTCCGGCCCACCCTTGAGGGCCACGCCCCCAGCCTCCTGGTTTCCTCAGTGGGCAGGTGAGGCCAAGGGCGGCTGTGACCAGGGTCACCCAGAGGAGGCTCATGGGGGAGCTGAGACCAGGCCCTGGGACTCCTGGTTCTCTGTCTAGAGCCCTGCCTGACGCTCCAAATAAGACGCTAATTGTCACAGCGCATGCTGACAAAGACACAAGAGAGATGTTCTAAGAGGACCACTCTGTGGCTTTTAAAACCCTGGTGTTCATGATGCCCGGGCCCAGTCTAGTCGAGCGGCCGTGAACTTCCCGGGGTCGCCGCCCTCCCTGCCGCCTCAGCTCCACGCAGCAGCTCGCCGCTCAGCCCCTCGGGGCCCCCAGCTCCTGGGGCCCCTTCTCTGGGCTGCCCAGGCCTCTGGACCTTCCTCCTTCCCTCTGCCCCTGGCACCTGTCGTGGACACACACCTCCTGAGTGACCTCCCCGGCCAGGCGGCAGGCCCCGAGGACAGGCCTGGACATCTGTCTTTCGTGTGCACCTCGCAGGGGGCTCAGCCCGTGGTGGGGGGCACTGTTAGCTCCCCTCCACTTTCCAGGGAGGGGCCTGCAGCCTGGGCTGGCTCCCGATGAGGTGAAGTTCAACAGCATAAGAGCCTGTTGGTCAAGATGAGTAAGTTCCAGGGATGCAGGTGCACCTGCCGTCACCAGCACACGGTGCATGCTCTTCACAGCATGTGACGGGTGCAGCTCCCACGTGGGGTGTTCTCGCGGGAGCAGACGAACCCAGCCGAGGACACGGGCCCGGTGGGGGGAGATGGGTGTGGCTGGTTGTGGGGACGGGCTCCCAGCACGTGCCTTTGTCCAAACCCACTGCACATGTCCCTTCGCTGTGCACGGGTCTTGTCCATCAGCCCCCCTGCCCCCCCGCCCCACCATCCATAAAGCCGATGCTGCGGCTCAGTAGGCAGAAACCTGTGACACCGCCCACAGGGTAGGAGGCCACTCCGAGGGCTGGGAGCCGGACGGAATTACTGCCGGTGGTGGTCACACTGACATCCAGTGTCACAGCGGGGGGCCCTGCTCCCTGAGGACGCCGGTCCCGACTCCCACGGGGAGGCTGCGACGGCAGGACCGGCCCCTGTGTCCCCGCACACCGCGGGCCAGCGCGGTGTGGGTCGCTGTGCTCGGCACGGAAACAGCCTTCTCCGCTGTGCGGCCCCTCCCTGGCGCCCAGCCCTCGGGCAGGAGTGAGGGGGGACCACTCCAGCGGCCGACCTCACCGTGCACGACAGGCTGCCTCTGGCCTCCACGGCCATAAACTCTGAGTGGCTTTTTAAAGGCCACACAGGCAAAGGGCCTCGAGAAACTCGTGTGTGGCCGCTCGGAGGGAAAAGGCAGCTGTGACGCGGGTGGACTCGAAACGGCAGGAAGCCCGTCTCCCCGTAGACGCTGTGTCAGCCACGCGCAGCCCGTGGGCGGCTTCCAGGCTCCCCGTCACCCCTCTGAGAGGGGCCGTCCTGCCGTCCTGCGGGGCAGCACGTCTGACGTCAGAGCCCTGCACCCGGGGCCAGCTCGGCTTGGCGCTCCCCTCCACGTCGCCGACCCTCGAGTCTCCCCTCCATGGAAACGGTTGCCTGAGCTCGGGTCTGCCGCCCCCTGGTGGGCTCACCCGGAGAAATGGCCCTCGGGGGATGGTGAGGACGGCGCTGTGGGCGGCACGGCACTGGGCACTTTCTGCCGCTGTGACACGGCCATTGTCCCCCTCCCGGGCGGGGGCTCTGGGGCCCAGACAAGTCGGGTCCCTTACCCATGATCACGCAGAGGTGGCTGAGCTCAGAGCTGGCCCGCAGTGTCCTGAGTCCCAGAGCGGGGAGCAGCTGGCCCAGCAAACAGGCCCCACCACCCGAGGGTGTCCCCAGCATGAGTCTCCCCTGCGTGAGTTACATGCACAAACCCACACCCCGCTGTCTCACATGTACGCACACATCCCAAGGTCTCAGATGTGCACACACATGACAGCCTCACATGTGTGCATGAGCACACACATCCAATGGTCCACACGTGTGCGTACACCCTGTGGCTTCACGTATGTTCACACCCCCGCAGTCCCACACATGTATACATGTGCATATACTCGTCTCATGTGTGTGCACACACATCACACAGCCTCACATACATGCACTGCACACACCCAGTCTTACACACGTGCACCACACTTTCCCTCTGACTCATCCTGGGGCACGACTGCTCTCTGCGGCCCCTGAAATAGAGCGACGAGCGTTCTGCGCGAGGCCCTCACGCTGAGAACGGCGCTCCGCGTGGGGAGCCATCGGCCGACCAGCGCCAGGTGCTGGCGGTGACAGGGAACACGCCGCTGTGTCAGGTGTGGGAACGAAACTGCCGAAGTGAGACCCGGAGCAGCTCATGAGGGCGAGTCAGCGGGCTTCAGAAACGGAACTGGATCGTGGGCGCTGGAAATGCAGGCAGGCGCCCCCGCAGCCAGGCGGGGGGCGGCCACGGGGGCGTGTGTGCTGGAACTGGTGACAGGGACCTCCTTGGATCCTCCTGACCGCAACCCCCTCATCGCATCAGCCCTGCCACGGCCGGGGCCTGCCGGCACGCTCCGCGGAGCCCACCGCCTCGGTCTGCTCGGCGGTTCGAACAGCGGACATTCACGGCCGCCCATGCCTGGGTCTCGGACGTCCGGCCGCAACCCAGGCATGGGCGGGGCTGGCTCCTCCTGGCTCTCCCCTGGGCGCGCAGACGGCCGGCCTGTCCCTGGGTCCTCACGAGGCTGTGTTCCCTCTACTGTGTCCGCGTCCAGATTCTCCCTTTCATGGAGGACGTTGGTCACGCTGGAAGAGGCACACCCGCTTAGCCTGGCTTTAATGACCAGTTGTGAGGACCCAGTGTCCATCACGGCCGCACTCCGCGGTCCCGGGGGTCAGGACGACACAGAGGGGGTCGGGGGACACCGCTCAGCCACAACACGGCCCTCAGCCCTGGCTCCCTTCCTTCTCACAGAAACCGTGCCCATGTCTGCTGTGTGCTGAGCCGGGCCCAGTGGAAGCTGCCCCACCCCCGGCACCCAGCACCCATGTTGGGATGGAGCGTGGCTGAGCCATAGCAGGCGTGGAGCGACTCTGGCCCCGAGCGCAAGGCCGCCCCAGGTGACCGCCCCTCAGGACAGCTGCTCAGCAGGCTTGGTATGTGCCCATTTATTCAAAACGGAGGCCCCAGGCAAGTGCCAAGCAGGCCCATTGGCCTCCTGGGGCACCCACAGTCCAGGAGGTGGGGACGGCCCTGGGAACTGAGAGCAGGGTCGGACTCGAGTGCATCCGAGAGGCCACCCGCCGCCTTGTCTGTGGCCCGTGGTTCCCTGAACCCGGACCCACCTCTGTGCCGGGCCCGGGGAGAGCCCTCGGCAGGTCCCTGCGGGTGAGCGCGGGAATGCCGGCAGGAAGGCCCCTTCCCCGGTCACGTCTGCCCGGCCAACCCGTGCGGCCCTCCCGACTGGGGGGTGCAGCGTGTGGAGGTGACGGGATGACCCAAAGCCTCATCTCTCCGAGGACGGACTTCGTGAGGAGCAGGCAGGGAACCTGGGAAGTGGCTGCGGAGCCGTCCCACGCCCGAGACGGCCTGTCTCCGAGCCTCAGGCTCTGCTCACGCCGCCCGCACCCCCTGCAGCTCCCTGAGGCACAGGTGGTGCCCGGGGCCCTTCCAGGGGCAGAGGCGGCTCTTTGCTCGGCGAGAAGAGCCAGTCCGAAGGGACCGGGAACCGTGAAAATGGTGTTCATGGAGCCAACGGCACGTCCTCCCGGCCACTGGGCCGCCCGCCCGCAGAAGAACCGCTTTTCCGCACGTGCCCTTTCACTCCCCGTCCAGCGTGCACGCCGGGCCCGGCCCTGCCCGAGGCACTGCAGGCGCCGGGAGCCTGTTGGCCCTGCCCCACGGTCGCCGGCCAGGGCTCGGTGGGCAGTGGCATCGAAGGTCCGGGCGGGACCCCATGACCGGGGGACCCAGACCCGTGTCCTTGTCTGGGAGAGGAGGAGGCTGTGAGCAGCCTCAAGGGCCCTGGAGGGGCCCCGTGAGGACTGGTCCAGGGGACAGCCGCGGAGCCGGGCACACCCACGTGAAAGCGGCCGCTGTGCCCAGCGCTTCCCAGCTCAGGAAGGGCAGCAAGGGGTCGCGCTCTGGTGAAGGGCAACAGGGGGCAGCCCACGTCCGAGCCTCGGGGCGTCAGCCGGATCGGGGACCACACGGGGCCTCTCTCAGAGCCCCCTCGAGGATGGGGAGGGCGCCGATGTGACCCAGCCGAGTGTCCCCAACTGGGGGACGCCGGAGGAGACGGCAGAGCCCCACGCTCGCCCTTCCCAGCAAGCACGCGGCCGTCCGTCCTCCA